>LQRL01186789.1:0-20322 GCA_001703475.1 Hydroides elegans
TACGTTCAGATATCTGGGTGATCTCACAGAGCAAGTCTAACTCGAGAAAATGAAAGTCTCACAGTGATATCACTGTGAGATAACTGTGTTGACTGGGGACAGATATCATTCTAAGGGAGCGAATCCATTAAAGTAGCGTCCCCTGCGATTTCATAAACATAAATGAAAACGGTGAAAATGTAAGTAGCGACAGAATTATCGCTGCTTCCATATCCTGCGACGTCATAGGTCCTGTTCACACGAGAAGCGAAAAGGCGCGGCAAGCGGCAATATATTTATATGTTCTATATATGCTCCTGTCGCTAGTCCCATAACGAACATATAAGTATATTACCGCGCCTTGTCGCTTTCAGTGAGAACAGGCCCTTATGTAAAGACAAGAAGACATAGATTGAAAATAATGCACATTCACATCTATTTTTTTCGCCATCACTGAACATTAACCTATTTCTTTCACTTACCATTGTCTGATACACTCATTGCATGCAAGTTATCAATTTCCAAATGTCATCCCAATTAAAAAATGCCAAAATTTCACAAATAAATATATATTTGAAAGAATTCTATCTTATATAGAGAGCTCACGCTGTTTGATATTGCGTCACTATGTTTTGATAAAAGGATAGCATTTCACTGTAGCAATCATCAATTTTACCTTAATTATCTACCGGCAAATAAAATGATTGCCAAAAGTGTTCTTTATATCGGATCATTCTAACTCTATGTATTAATTAACCGAAACGCGATCTATGAAAATAAACAGAATCTTCTAATGACGTCAGATATTTAGTATATCTATTGTTAGATAACATAGAATTGATGCTCCTTTTGTCAAAGTAACATGTTATCAAAATAAGGAAAATCCAACAGAACTCAACAAGCTTTTGGTTTCATAAGCGATAGTATACTGGGAGAAATATTAGGAATAATTGCATTTATTTTGCGCTTCGCAGTTTTTATTAGATACTGACACCTGGACCCATATTCACCGATCCACTTAAGCTTAACCTTACCCTTAAAACCAATGTAAAAGGATGGGAGAAACTGTAAGTTTAAGGTTAAGGTTAAAGCGGAGAATATGGATATTAATCTTTATCTCATCATATTTTTTTTTCATAAGTTGAATACAGCTGATTATAGCAAATTAAGAAAAGACGTGACGTTGTTGAAACCAACAGCTTTTCATTTCATAATTGAAATGCCTGATGAGAAAATAAATAAAAGTACAATTTCTATCATAAGATATATGGGTAGTTTTGCATGGACAATTTAAGTTGCAGCACAGATCTACATAAGGGCACTCCTTGTTTTTTTCCCTGACAAACCCGTCCTCTAATTAAAGGCGTTTAGGTAGCTTTTTGAGTTTCTTCTATATTCTATATGGGCGCCGCTGCTATTTTTTCTATTTTTATCTGCCCTATTTTTTTTCTTTGGCTTTTTTGCTCAGGATTCCTAAAATGAAGCCAATATCCCTTTCCCTTTTATAAGTTTTTAAAATATATTTCACTAACATTCCTTTTTTAAACCGCCTGTCTTATTTTTGAATACAAATACGGTACAATAATATTTTAAAAATCGTTTCCTCTTATACAGTGAATTTCTTTTTCTCAAGCCAAATTAAAGTGCTGTCATCGTTTTCAAAATAGAATTCGATCTCGCCACTATGCGACTAGTATTACCACAATACGAAAGGTGACAATGTTGCATGTTACAATTCTTAAACATACAACCCCCACCAAACACAGATTAAAATGTCAACTGTAGCGATTTAACATCTTGAAATTGTCATTCTAATGTAGTCCTCCTAAATGTATGGGGACACGTTAAGAAATTAAGACTCGGGTTGAGGAGAAAGGAAAAGTTGCCCTTTTTTGTTGTTGTTAAAATGACACTTTGTACTGCATGGCTAACCACATGAGATATATTTGAAATGTATCATATTTTGTCTTGTGTTTGGGTATAACATGACATGTGTAGTTACGAATAGTTTGAATGAATTTTGAAGAAAACAGAACTCATTAAGTTAAATATCATGCATTTGAAGTTAGATGTAAACAATCATGTAAATAGCAATAAACGATTCAAAGGATAGCTATTAATAGAAATCTCCAGAGAAACTAGAAATCACACCGTGGTAGCACGTACAGAATGGATAAGGAGAAAAAGTGAGTACAGCGTTATGTTTATCAACATTAATTGCATTAATTTGATCAAGTTAAACAAAGAGCTAAAATAGTTGTAATATATTTTCTTGTACCGGTCAGTTGATTCGTTGCTCATGCACATCACTTGATGTCGAGTAACGTCAAATGGGACGCCAAGCAACGTCAAATGGGACGTCAAACAACGTCAAATGGGACGTCGAACAACGTCAAATGAGACGTCGAGAGATGTCAAATCGGACGTTGAGTAACGTAAAATGAGGCGTTGAGCAACGTCAAATCGGACGTCGAACAACGTCAAATGAGACGTCGAGAGATGTCAAATCGGACGTTGAGTAACGTAAAATGGGGCGTTGAGCAACGTCAAATCGGACGTCGAACAACGTCAAATGAGACGTCGAGAGATGTCAAATGGGACGTTGAGTAACGTAAAATGGGGCGTTGAGCAACGTCAAATCGGACGTCAAGCAACGTCAAATGGGATGTCGAGCAACGTCAAATGGGACGTCGAGCAACGTCAAATGGGACGTAGAGCAACGTCAAATGGGACGTCGAGCAACGTCAAATTGGACGTCGAGCAACGTCAAAAGGGGTGTCGAGCAACGTCAAATGGGACGTCGAACAACGTCCAATAAGACGTCGAGCAACGTCAAATGGGACGTCGAACAACGTCCGTTGGTCCAATATAAAAGGTTTCAAGGTACTGATTTACGTTCAGGAGTATAGGAACATCATGGCGACACACAACGGTGTTTTGAAAACTTTCCTATATGCCGAAATAACAACGTACTTCTGGCGTAACATAGGTCGTAAGGCAACGTAATACATTCGACTGGACTTTGTTTGTGTTTGTTGTTTCGAAACCGGTAGTTACTCCAACCAAACCCTAACCGATTCGTGTTATGTTGTTATGGTCGTTATCGCAATCAATATGTAAACGAATCTAAAGTAGTAAAACTATGAATGTTCATGGACCGCTAATATGCACCCATGCGAAAATAGAGAAAGAATACCTAGAAATAGAATGATAGGCTGGATCTTATCATTAACTAACTTAATTGGGTTTGAGCCCATGTCATCATTATGTTCGCGTGTTTAACATTTTAATGAAATGATTTAATGATTTGATATTAATGCACTCAGCCTAACTTGCTTAACACAACAAGTAACTTACCAATTTAATAAACCCCGAGGCAAGAAAGAAGTCTAGGACAGGTACATATCCAGATAAAATGAACAGGTCTCAACCGTGTTACATTAAAGATCAGAACGGGGGCGTCGATGTATTTGTTTTCGGTAAAACATCAAAGAGCGAACTCGATTTGCAATCATGGCGAAATGAATGACTATATAGAGAAGCGCACCCCACGAGGTGTTCCTAAAAAGGTGTTCCTTATCAAAATTGATCTAGCTAAAAACTTTTATAAAAAGCCTTCTAGGTACAAGAATTTGAGGAACAGCTTTTTCAATATTCTCTTATTTTCGACGAATTTATTTGAAATTTAGAGGCTTATTTTATTCAGAGACAAAGGGCTGGGCGTGCTTCATTGAAATATGATCGAAAACTTGTAGTATATACACGTATTTCGGTCTTCATTTTTCACAATAGGTGTTCCTTTCCCGAATCTAGCTACCTAGATGAGCGAAATGAGGTCGGCTTGCTACACAAATAGGAACATCTTTTTGTAAAGTATATTTTGTTGGTAATACCATTATTTTGACCTTCTAAATGACAATAGACTTCTACCTTCCGAAAACGACATCGATGCACATGAGCATAATGCTTGTGTTGCAAACGGGTTGAAAAATGTTTTTCAATGAACTTAAATTCAACTGTTAGTTAGATACAGAGATCATAATTTGAAATCTATTTCGAATCTTGCCATGCCTTGAAAGCGTTATAAGTACCTATTTTGAAAATTAATTAAAAATTTAAATGAGAGGTCAATGATAATCCATAACCTCGATTTAATTAAACCAAAGCATGTTTCTTAAATAAGAACCTTGCATGAATTTACTTTTCCACACCACCTTATCCCACTTCAATTTGTGATGCATTTTTTAATGGGGTGGAAATGAAATAATGCAATCATACACTTTGAAGGACGTTCTATAAACAAATACAATACATTTCATCTACTTGATTTGAAGTCAATGCCATATTAACCAACTGACTGTTATAATTCGCGATATTGTTAATGAAAATAATGACAAAAAATCCTGACATTGGTTTGTTTATATAATATTAAGATGAGGGTGTATCATATTAAAGTTTACCCTTATTTAGTAATAACCATTTCAGGGATATGATAGAGAATCGAATCGAATGCTTTTCACCATGACTGCTGTCATTGCCCAATAATGACAATGTAAGAAATTACGAATGATCTCATAACAGTCATGGTTATGACTTAATATTTGGGTAAGGTATGGTAAAATTCCTCTAGATGTCTGTTACGGGTTGAACAGAACAGAAAATAAGCGTAATTTCCGAGTAGTATGTGTTATCTTTATTATTGATATAAGCGCATGTTTTGAATGGGAACTGGTCAGTTCGTACTTTAACAACTTCGTACTTTTATAACTTCGTACCATTTTGGTCAATTCGTACTTTTTATTTTGGTCAGTTCGAACTGTTTGAATAAGTCACTTCGTACTTGCTTTAGAATTAAAACTTCTTGCTCGCGCTTCGGATTAACAAGAAAACAGAAATAAAAACAGAAATAAATACATCAATGATCAAATGAGTTCTTTATCATTTGTTACGCCTCTCCCAATTATTCTTATTTAGTATAATATCTAAAATAGTGTGATATCAAATATCAAAACAATGATTTAATCATACATTTTATTCGGCAAAATGTTGATAATCCTTTTTACTGCTTTGCACCTAGCCGTATCGGAAAGCGTTTATTTTATTTCATTTATTTTAAATTAAAAATAAAACAATTACCACATTAAAACCATATTTAAAATATCTTGTATGTATATATTTTTTGATAAAATAACACAACATAGGAAAAACAACCGCACTGACCGAAAAAAAGTACGAAGTGACCAAAATGGTACAAAGTGACCAAAATATCAAAAGTTCGAACTGACCAAAAAAGTACGAAGTTAAAAATTACGAAGTTGAAAAAGTACGAAGTGACCAGAAAGCCTTTGAATAACGTATACATTCTTGAGACAAACAATACGACATAACGAAACAGAAGCAAAAACCAAAAACGATAAACGCTAAAAATTTCACGCTAAACACATAAACCATTAATGCTGACACTAAACGATTAACTTCACACGTAAGCTATAAACGCATATTCTATACGCGCTCAACGATAAACGCTCAACGCATAAACAGCCAACCCCGAACGATAAAAGCTGAATGGAAATGAAAATGAGAGGCTAGAACGGCGTATTCATAAGGTTTCATAATAAAAATAAGATTCATTTTAAAATTCTATTTATTTTAAGGGTTAACATTAAAGTTCTTAAACCTGACTCCTCCCTTGCTTCTCCATGAGAAGGCCACACTCGCCCGCTTTATATTTATTAAATCGGGCTTAAATTGAACAACGTGTAAGTTGATGCGAGAGATTCAGTAGTTACATGGGATGGGGCGTGCGTTCGGGTGCATGCATGTGTTTTTATATAAAACACCAACGACGATGTACACGACAAGTGTATCTATAAAAGATGTGTATTTTTGACGAATGTATAAGAAAATCATACCTTGAACGGGTGGGAAATATAATCCAAAAATGCATCAGGCTAGATATGGTCACTGTTTAGATCATATCCAGGAACGTTAAATAACTCTAAGATTGAGTTATATGTGATTAATATATAACGCCACGCTATTGTGTGAGGGCTGGCATCTTGGTATATTGTATTTTTTTCTTAAATCGGGCTTAAATTGAACAACGTGTAAGATGATACGGGGGATTCAGTCGTTATACATGGAATGGGGCGAGCGTTCGGGTGCATGTATGTGTTTTTAGATAAAACACCAACGAAGATGTATGTACACGACAAGTTTTGTATCTATATTTGAGCAAGTCTGGAGATGGGGAAAAGGAATGGAACAGTCAATAATGGGTAGCAATATTCAATTTTCACTTAGAACCTTCATTTTATTGTATTTTCGCTCTGCATACATATCCAATGGCTGATCTAGGCGTGAAGCACAAAGAGGTTGTGCTTCATCTGGGCCATCTACATTTTGCTCCAAATCCGTAAATGAGCAAATCTGGCAGGAGTACACAACGAAAGAATTTTAGAAGTGTGTCTAATATGACTTATTTTGTTATGCAACGAATTGATTCGCATCTTTTTGTGGTGGAATATTATTCCTTTAAAAGAAAATGTTATTCTTTGTTTGCCAGCCAGGAAAGCCCAAAAACCGTTGCCAGCAAAACGCTGCCAGCAAATATAGACACCCTTCAATACTTAACGGCCCTTCTGAAAGTTCACCTAACTAAGTATTTTTCCAATGTTTTAACCCTAATTTGCTCAAAACTGAGATAATGTCATGTAATGATTGCATTTTATGTGCCTTATTTCTTGATATAAAACAAAAAGGAAATTTTGATATTTATTCTATTCTGTGAAAACGCCAGCAAGGAATATATCCCAGCAGAATAAACTTTTCACCGAATAAATTGCTGGGTACTCCTGATCTTATTTGCACAGCGAAAGGGTGGGCTGGTTTGAGAAGCGCCGCGTTCTGTCTCCTCAGAATGTGTTATTGATATATAATTTACTATCGTCTCTTATCATCTATCTTTTCTCAAGATGAAACTGTGACGTCATTACGGGAACATCGACATTGTTATATGATACTGCACCGAGCTTCTCTTTCAATTTCTTAAGTGTGTACGATTTTAATTTGAATACAGAGGTGTGAATCTGAGAACGCATAAATTAGACACGTTATCATCTTACACGTTTCCATAAAAAAAAAGAAAAATAAAAAACAATAAAAAAATATAAACGTTTCACGATGTCCTTGTTATTCTTTCCTAGTTCTTGTTCATATTTTGGAAAAAGAAGCTGTAATTGAATATGTGTTTTCATTTGTAGAATGTGTTTTGCTTAAAAAGAATACAGTCAGGGTCGAATATATAAAGTGTGCGCAAATTACACGAAAGAGCAACTTTAACGAAAGTCAAATAACAACTCATTGCTTAGAATAATCGATGCGCGTAACAACCATATTGCAGCATGTTCGTTGTTTGGCGTTTTACGAACTTTCGTTTTAACGCCATTTAAATTAACCTAGTTGGGTTATGGGTAGGGCAAGTAGGGGAACGAACTTTGATCCTATATGGCCTTCACCCGAAAAAAAAAACAAAACAAACGAATGCCATACACATTCTCATGAGATGGTGAAGATACAATGAAATGATGCGTTACGCCTGTAAATAAGATATTGATATATTATTTTAGGCGGGGACTTCAATATTTATCCAGGCCTAAGGAGCAGAAAAGGGTCGATAAACTTCAATTCATGTACCCAAAAATAAACAATTTGCGATAATATTTACTAAATGGTTCCTTATAAAGGCCCATATTTTAAATACATGATTGTTACATGAAGGGCACCCTACTGTCCCATTTTTGAAAAAAAATGATTAAGAATGAAAAATCGCAAGTTGTTTTTTTTAAGGACACTCGACGTACAAACATGGATTTGGATGTTATTTTCCAATCGTTGTTTTGCTATAGATGATACCATATGACGTAAAATAAGAAAAATATATACTTAAAATGTATTTGAGTTTTTCTGGCTAATGCTAAGCTTAATTGTACTGAAACTCATAAGTTTGATGGAATACCTAATCGGGTGCTCTACTTCAAATATACGTAACTATATAGAAATATTTCTCAGTAAGAAAAGGTAAGCCATGAAAAAAGGTATAGATGGATAACATTTTGGACCCTGGAATTTCTTTCTTTTCTTAGAAAAGATCTATCAAATCAAACATGTTATTTCCTTATATTGACCAAACATCCGTAAAATGATAATTCCCATCTTTAAGACGAATCGTGAAATGTAATCGTTCAACGCCCCATTATTGAAGTGATTAGAGGGACTTAATCAATCACCGAACACATAAAAAGGATAAATGCACATAAAAAGAGATTGCGATCGAGATGTGTTTTTGGAATTCCGATTCTGTGTGACGAATGTTCTCATAGAAACATTTGTTATCAAAGGGAAAGATTTGTTATCGAATACAAAATTATATGCGAGATGTTGCTAAGAATAGTGGGAAACATGTGTAAATTGGGTTGTTTATCAAAGTTTTGATATAAAGCCTCAGATTCTCAGTTATGTTTAATATATTCACAGAAAAGTCATTGACACTTTGAACATCGACTCTAAAATTGTCTCATCCCTTCTCAAACCAAATGATTTATAATAATTCGGTATATAAATGCATCTGCTTATTAAAATTTATATATCAAGTGCCAGAATATTGCTATACACTATTGCTGAAGGTGGATAATTGTGGAGTAAGCTAGCGTTAATGACACGAGACTGGAACTACGTAAAAACATTAGGACTTGACGTTGAACGAGCGGTGTCACTGCTTCTATTTGAAAACTTCCTGACGCGATTGTACGTCACACCGTTTGGATGAAAGTCTTTCTGATGTCCGAATTTACAGTACCGTTAGCGCATCGTTATTCTATTTTTTCCCGCGACGAAAACGAACTTAACTTTTATATATATAAAGGGTTGGAACGCTATGATCATACTTACCCAAGATATCTTTCATAACATGTACATAAAACATGAACATAAACATCTCGATATTGAGGAGAAATGCAGATAAAACTAAATTTACAAAATAAACATATTCAAAATCAGTTTTACCCAACACCCTTATCGTAAGAATAGTATTAATCAAATACGAATGGTTATTTCTTATTTGATAGCTTTGCATCTCATAGAGCAAATACCATTTAATGCAATTCGCAATAAAAAAATTGATATACATTTTAATAAAAATCAAATTAGCTCATAAAATACAAATGATATGCATAAAACAGGTGGCAGGACAATGTATTTAGGTTTTAATACCCGGGGTTTTACATTAATAAAACGCGAAAGCGAAATTATGAGAATCCTTTTGATAAATCTAAGATTACGATGTATATCTTTTATCACCTTGACTCCTTTTAGCATTTACATCAAAGAGGGGTCCTAAAAGTAAATTTTACATTTGCTTTTGCCTAAAATCCTTTGTGACGTCTGTCAGAAATAACCTTAATTATCGTCGATAAAAGGTTTATTTGAATAAACCGTGAATTGCCCCGGCGAATTAGATGAAATATAATCCAAAGTTGAGGATTTAATTTAAATCATTCCCATGATAGAAACCGAACCGAACCACACCTTATTTTGATGGGTTTTCTTGGATCTTTGATCCAATTATAAAAACAACTGAATTTATTTTGCTTGAAATTACTTATGGAAAACGTATTTTAGGGTAATTTCCTTATGTTTCGAACGTGAGCAATTCGTGTGCCGTTTACTTGAGACAACTTCAATATCAATGCATTTTTGTTCATTTTTGTGCTTTTTGAAAGATCATTTTCATAGAATAAAATAAGATAAATGTTCAAATACATACAAGTTGACAAGGCATCAAGTGAACGTTTTATATTCAGTTCATTATATGAATTTTCGGACGTTTAATCGTTACACACTTAGCTAAAACTAACGCCACAACAGATTTAGACGCTATGAGAACTTTCGTGTGACGTCTCAGCGTAAATGGAAGTCCAGAAAACTTTCACGTTACATCAAATCACAGCGATTTTTCGACGTCACGTCCAAATTAGGCTTAGTATAACCCACTCGGCAAGGGTCGTCCATAGTACGTCGCATTCGGACTTGACGTTGAGAGGACGACCTACTTTGGGCCCATATGAAAGTTTTTTTGGACGTCCTTTTACGTCCTGGCGTCTCTATAACGTAATTCGGACGTCAGTTTCGGACGCGACGTCGATGCAACGTCTTTTTCTACGTCCGCGACGAATAAGGACGTCCGGAAAACATTCATACGGGCCCAAAGCGGGACGTCCGCATAACGTCCGTTGACGTCTTGCCGAATGGGAAGCGACCCCTGTCGATGAGGTTTTGCGTGGGCGCCTTATAAAACCCTTTTTTCTATTATATAGTGAATTAAAAAAGGTCGAAATAATGGATAAAACGCTTCATAAATGATATTCTGAGAGCCATAAAGACGAGAATGACAGATAATACTATTTTTGTGACGTAACCGTGTTCAGATTAAAGAAAAAGAGGGTAAGTTGATAAATAAATGATTTAATCTGTGCATTCCTAAACGAGATTCACACAAGGACATATTTTAATGGCGAAATCTTTTTGACGTCATTCGGCTTTAGATTAAAGATAAACTTAATAAATTATTATTCAATCTGTACCCTCCATATAAAGCACACCATGATACGTTTTAACGAGGATTTTTATGACGTCAGTCCTCATATATTATGAATTAAACTATAATATATCAAGCATTGATGTGCTTTTAACGTCAAAATCTTCATTTTCTGTCGATTTTTTTTTATTAAACCCTATTATCTGTTTCGTATAGATGTTAATATTCGCCTGTTTCGTTTTTGCACTGTTAAGGTAATAAGCCAAATAATATTATTATAAAGTAATTAAGATCTCATATAAAATATTAATTAAACTGCCCTTGCGAACCACGGCTTTAACTGTTACGTTATTAAAGCTGCTATGAGCCAACACAGTCTTAACTTGATTTCTGATTTCCCACTTTTTATGAAAGTGTACTTGAGCCCTCTTTTCATTATTTTGGAAAGCCATCTGTTTTCGCATTAGAATTAACAACTTTGGGCACGTGCTTAAACAATTGAACGAAATTGTGCATGCGAAACAGTGCTTAAAATTGTGATTATTCAATTAAGCACATATGGAATCAAACCATAAAATGAACAGTTTAATTGCGAAGGTGTTGCCCGGTAGTTATATTGCTGCACATATGGTCGTGGCATCTAAGTATAGTATTGAGTATGAGGTCAGTCCATTAATTAAAATATTGAAAAATTCAGAGGCGCAGCCGAGGCACCTGTTCACTTTTTCAATTAATGGAGGTGATCGAGTACTTTAGCCGACTTGCTTGACAGTCCATCAAAATAATGGATCATGAATACTAAGGACTGTAAATTGTTTATCCTTCAGGCCGTTTGCCATCATAATCACGATTGCAGTAAAACTGGAACCATACACAATAAAGAGTTTAATAAACATCTCAGACACATGGATTCGAAATGGAGTTTGTGTGTTTCTATTACACTGGGATGGACGGACTGATTATGCCTTTTTCGGTGGATTAGTTCGGGTTTTTTCAGGATGCCAATACTTTGAGTTGTTAGTTTTGATATTATTATAAGAGCAGCTGTCAGATTGATAATTGTTGATAGAAAATTTCTCAAGCATCCCACGTGTAATAAGATAATTCTAAAGTGACATGTTAAGTAATTTCTGATAAAAATACACGATTAACGGTTCAATTTTTATCAGAAGTTAGAATCTAAGCTCTCCGTGGGCAGGATTATTATTTTAAAAATATTAGAATACAAAGTGTGAATTGTTTTTTACCTTGAATATACTATAATTGCAATGTCGGTCAGAGTCATTTTCGTCAGATTGGAAAGTTGAAAATTAATCAAACCACTTATTTGATTATATTCTGTATTTTCTACAACTTGAACCGCCTGTCCAAAGGCCACTTTAAAAAGAGAAAATTATATATACCATTGTTTATGATACCTTGGTGATATCATAGCTCGGCATTCGAATTATTATTGCAATGCATTGAAATGACAGAATTATTCATTCATTTTCCCCAAATTTTGTCAATTTTAACATCAAAGACGCTTAACTACAAAACGTTTATTCATTCACAAAAACTACAAAACAGCTGACAATATCCCATATAATGTCTTGTCAGTGAGTCTATTGTTATGATGTAATAGCAAGGTGAACGCATATAGAAATCGTATTTTTAGTTTGAGCTATTAAAATAGGGGGTTTCCTTTTATCTCAGAAATACAGCTTAATATATTTATTGTCCCGGGGACGGTTGAAGGTGACTGAAACAAAGATGTTTCATTAATCAAGTGGTTAAAGTCTTTCAACGAACAAGGTCGGGTGATGATAGGGTGTTAAATGCTTGTTAACTTATTACACTTGTTGGTTAAAATTGATATGGGATAACTGTAATAAAATTTACTAAGGCTTAACTAATCTGGACGATTTTCTGTGAGCCATATGATTATATCCTAGAATAGTATTGAGTTGTAATGATATAGAAAAAACGTCAATCGTTTCTCATATGATTTGTCCATATGAATTGGAATAGTTTTCCCATAGCTAGTTTCGGTCTGATGCTGTTACAAACTTGTCAAAGACACTTTTTTTTGGCCAAGTACCCCATAAGTTATTGTAATTAGTTTGTCAACAGTTTGTACATTATCGTTTATTTTTCTCTAATCTGCTGTCATCGATCGTTTGTATCAGGCCCCTGCATAACAATTGACGCTGCATTCGAAAACTTTAGACCGTTTTCGGTATTTTTAACATCCACTCGAAAATATCATATTGACTTGTTTGCACAAGGTCATTGTCGTAAAAACTTTATATCCCCAATTCTTTTTGAATACTCTATACCCGGGGACAGATACGGTTACAGTGACCATCCCAAAAGAGCAGTATCCCCGAACATGGTTAAATGCAACTTTTTTTCGGGGACACTGTTCTTTTCGCTTGGTTACTGTAACCGTTTCTTTCCCCGGATACAGAGTGCCGTCAAAAGAATTCAGGGATACATCACCGCAGTAAAATAAATCTCCACACAGATCAGCTCTCCAATCAAATCGGTTCTTAAGGGAACTTTAACAATGCATCATGGTTAATATTTAAAAGACCGACCTATTCGAAACTTCTGATCCGTTTTTTTTTTGGATAACCGGGACCTTTTTCGGTCAAATGTCGTCCAGGTATTTGATTGTGTAATCATTGCGAATTCCAATGAACCTATAGTAATTTTAGCGATATTGAATAAACTCGATCTAAACATAAATTTCTGTCGCACGTCATTAGGGCCTGTTCACGTGGGAAACGTCAAGCGACAATATACAAGTATGTTCTTTATAGAACAAGCGACAGAGCGTCGCTAGTCTTATAAAGAACATATAAGTATATTGTGGCTGCCCGTGTGAACAAGTCCTTATACGCGTTTCACATTTTTCAAACGATTACGCTAGTTGCATAAAACTCAGTGTCGTTAGGATCTGGTGATCTGAAAACCGCTGTCGATCCTTTTTCCTAACAAAAAGACTATTCTATGTTTTTGATGCAGTAAATGAAGACACCACTACTGATAAGCACAAAATGTTTGAATATTAGATAAAAACTATATAAATGAAAGCAAATTCTTTTGTATAATTGGAAACAAGCGTTATGACTTGCATATAAATGAGGATATAAATACATGTAACTTAAATTGAATATCTATATTTCAAACCTATCGAATATTACAATGCAAAACTTAAGTGCTTTTAGCTTTGGTTTCTTTTATTCTCTAACAACTCATACGATATATATTTAGAATATACACCCTATCTATTTAGGTTGATTGTAAATATATCGTGTTTCATAGGTTTTCAAGTGACGGTGTTTCTAAGAAAAAGGTGTAATTTCGACAAAACTATTATAGTTAACTAAGTCAAACTAGTTGTGTTCAATTGTATCCAAACAAAATATTGGTAGGCCATCCTTCAATCAAATTTAACCGAGCATAAACATAAACAAAATTTCAATGAAAACGAAAGGGTTGCATACATACTCCAGGTATTATACCATGGTAATATCAGCCTAAAGTTCAGGACATGGCCCTAAAAGATGCAACTTTAACGACCTTGGATAGAAAATCAATTTGCCTTCCCAATTTAGTAACTATCATTTAACTACTGATTTTAGTAATCATTATTGCAACGAAATAAACATTTTAGATTATTATTTTCTTAAATTGTTATGCAATCTTACTATATGTGATTCAATAACATCTTTTTTGATAAATAAATTGGGGTCATTTAACGTCACATAGGAATGAGACAATAAAATGACGTTATATTTTTGACGTTTACAACTGATTTCTATACAACACATAAAGTGACGCCTTGAAGTCAGCGGACGGCTTTTGTTCAACGTCAAACATCTTCGGAACGGGGCTAAGGACCTGGCCACGTTGGAAGCTTTTTCTTGCTTTTCCCCTTACAAACCTTACAATATATTCCTCATGGGAAACCGCAAACAACTAGCGTTTAACTAGTTTTTTGAGTTTCCCATAAGGAAAACATTGGAAGACAGGTTGGATAGGGGAAAACAGGAAAATGCTTCAAATGTGGCCAGGCCCTAAAGCATGACCTCCCAAAAACGTCCATTTACGGCCAAATGACAACGTTTTGTCAACGTCGGGTGACGTTTTGTCGAGTGGTATATGAGTTTGTAGTACATCTCATCAACTGAAATAAGGATTGCGTGTCAAAATAGTTTCAATATAAAAAAGGTTATTTTAACAAATTGACCCCTCTATCGCCTCGGGGCATGTTAAGTTAATGATTTGTTCAATTCCGTGTTTCCATAAATGTGTTTCATATTTTATCCTTGAATATTAATTAGGGAAAATAACGACGTGGTGTATGTGGTTTAAGCTGTAATAGTGTAACACCCAAGTCTCTGTTTTTGATAAAGGAAAAAGCAAATATTTATAAAGTATAACTGAACTTCGCACTTGAATATTTTCCCCAACTGGAAAAAATATGATGGAGATCTTGAAATGTTGAAATCATGTTTGGTGTGATGTATATATTTAGCTCTCCACGTGTCCATGTTTTGTCATGATGGATCATACAACTCGTTTGTCAAATGAAGTGGAGACATTATACCTTCGTCCACAGCGATCCGACGTGTTATTAACGTTTTTGGACACGTCCTGTTACGTGCGACCAAATTATTTTGATTCATAAAGAAAACATATAATAACTACCGACCACAGAATAATAACTACCGTGAGAAAATAAATATAGAAACGCGCGTATCAATGTTTAAAGGTAGACTTTCGCGTTTTGTTAATAACAGTGTCTTTAGGGCCTGGTCACATTTGAAACATTTCTTGTTTTTTTTTCCATAACAAAGTTGTCTTCAAATGTATACATAGTGGGAAACTAAAAAAAAAAACTACCTAAACGCTTGTTGTCTTTGGTTTTCCATAAGGAATACATTGGAAAACAAATTTGTTGAAAAAAAAACATCTAATGTGGCAATGTCCTTAGACGATTTGCTGCAAAGAGCAATATACTGGCATGATTATGTTAAACCCTTTTAGTGATAAATGTATCTATTGATTCCTTGTACCCAAACGGGAATTTAAAATAAAATTAATTACGATTATCGTCGGAAAGACTTGCTTTTCTCTGCAATTATATCATGAGCAATGTTTTCTAAGATTTATTATTATTTTACATAATATTCACCGCAGACGAGAGGCAATAAATACTTGACCTAACACTATTGAGAGCAAATGATCTATACCTTTCTAGATTATAATGATAAATCATAGCTTATTTCGTAACTCCTAGTTAAGTTTGTACCTGAAGTATGCACAGAGGAGCGAAATATTTTTTTTGCAGCAACATTATGATTGAAAAATAACCATATTTATAGATAGGAAAATCTAAGCATCAAAATGATTAAATGTTTAATCATGAGAATTATATATCATATTAATTACTGTCCCTTTTTAATAAAAATTGTATGGTCTTTTATGTAGAAAGCACAACAACTGGAATGTTATACATTCAAAGGAGTCAAAATAGTGATTGTGTTGCCTGAACTATTTTAACAATTTAAGATATATTTATCATAGAATATTATGAAAAAAAAAGATATGAAATTTAAAAGCCCGAATATTTCTATAGAACAGCTATAACTTCACTGGATAACCATCAGATAACCATTAGAACATTAAAAGAGCACTTCAAAAGCCTGTTTTTGATTCATTTTCAGTTGGAACAATGTAATTCATTGGGTCAAACACCTATTCCCTATGGTTTTTTTGACAATATCTAACTGCCCATTAAATTTCAACTTATCCTCTCTAACCATACCCAAGTCATATTTATTCATATTCCTTTGTAAACGTAGAAAGAAGCATGTAACATATTATGGGGTCTATAACTTTAAGGGCCTCATTAATAAATTTCTGATTTGAAATATATTTTTACGTATTAGAAATGCACACTGTTAACGTTTTACTTCCGGCTCGCAACACTGTTGCTTTATTTGATATAGTTGGTATTTTTGAAAAGTGTATATTATCATCACTATAACTGATGCACAATTTAATCAAAAACAGGCTTTGTACTGATTAAACCATATGTGCGCACGAACATAAGCACAACGGTTATATAAACATATATAGTGGAGGCACAAATTATATATAGCTTGAGAATGTGTAACTATCTCGGCAAGACGTTGAGATGAGTCTTGTGGTCATAAATGAACGTTTAAGACATAATTATTCATCACGTTGAAATACAGCATAGTAAGAAAAGTACCTTGTCGAATTGAAGGATATAAACCGATACGCAAAAATGACTTTATATCACTGACCCGGGTACCCATTATCACATCCCAGAAGTATCCATATTTCTACTCAAATAATATTTATCAAATATGTGAAGGGTATATGTCACTTATATGGATGTTTTATTACCTTAAATGTGTATTCTATTCAGACCTCATATTTGTTTGATGCCACCCCAAAAAAGCTGTTTCGTGCTCGAAGCAGCATACGTGAAATTGCGACAATTAGTGAGGATTGAGATCGTTTTAAACAGTGACCATCACGATATGTATTCACGTCCGCAACAAAAAGCATCAAAATAATGAGTAAAAAGGAACAAAACACATCAAATTTAATGAGACATTGAGAGTGAAAACACATATACAAAACATAAGCTGCTATAATTGGGCTTTCATTGTTTCAGTGTTTTGTTATTATGGTTATTTACAGCAATTAGCACTCTCGATTTGACATCTCCCCTAAAAGGTGAAAATTCTCAGCAAAGTTAAAGGCGTGTTCACCTGAAACGGGTAAAAAAAAGCTCGAAAGCGTCTTTATCATGTTTTCATACCAGATTCACCTCAAGAAAAAAGCGCATTATTCAAACCTGTCAAATTACGTTTTTTTTCTTGAAGTGAAATTGGTATGAAAACATAACAAACATGCTTTCGAGTTTTATGGGGGCTGTTTTGGGTGAACGCGCCTTACAATTAGAGGGGGTTTAAATATCGGTAAAAAAGGGTTCATAAGAAATATTGCACGAAAGCATCAAGCATATACGCTTCATATACATGTATGTGTGGGAAACACGCATGTTAACATAGCATGCTTTGGATGATCATCTAAAACCAATTTATTCATGGGTTAGTGTATATATGAACTTAATGAATAAGAAATGCCGTTAATGTCATGCATAAATATGCACTAGAACTTAAGGAAATATTTCTGGATGAGTGAATATGTTTATCTTGTTTCATTAAACAAACTACGATTTTGTCATTCATTTGAACAGCCGATTCTAGTGGCATAATTAAAGGGGCATAAATAATGCAAAGAACAAAATATGATTTATTTTAGATTGCGTTGCCGATGGACGGTCATAAGCTCATTGATACATTTTGCAGCTTAATGAAATATTGTACATTTTTTTTGGATAAATAAATAAAAAAAATACATATAAAACAATTCTTGGTAAGCTGTGTATGGATATACAGTCCATCATTATATGGATGACGTTTACTGTCGTTATCAAATTTGCATTGCAAAAGTGGATTTTAGACACCCTACTCGTGATCTTTACTGCACAGAACTGGATATCAGTAAAAATTACCAAAAAAGAGATAATATTGTGATTTATTTCCGCAACGATTTATAGCTGCAGCTCCTATAAAATGTCAATAAAACACTTCATCCCGATTAGAAAGCGCCAAAGAATATAAAACGCGCTTGCAACCGAGAGTTATAACACGCAGTTATAAAAGACTTGTCACAAACTTCTCTCTTTTTATCGTCTATGCATTTTGTCTATTATATAGTAAAGTATACATAGTGTAAGCAATCAGTCAGTTGACAGTCTGTAATCATCTTATGCATTTACGAAAAAACGCAAACTGTTAAACATGTATGGTTAACATTGCAAAGGAATAATTTAAAATATACGAAAGAATAAAACTGTTTTTTTGAAGAAATTTGTGAAAGGAATGGATTTTTTAATTATTTAAAATAGGTACTTTGAGTGTGATAACAGAAGGATCCATATGGTATTTTATGAGTTGTAATTAATGGAACGTTACGTAGAAACTTGATTTATTTGATATAGCATTCGGGCATCTACCTTAGTGATTATGCATTGCTCTGGATTTAGCTGTTGAGAATGCGTTAGGAGAATCAATTATGGAAACATGGGACGCATTTTACACAACGTAAGTAATGAAAAGTAAATTATTTTGAATTTATTGTAATTATATTATTCAATGCAAGCGACAATAATGCAAGCGAAATGATGTATCGAATCTTGAATTAAGTACCAATTAAGTTCATATGATATTTATATCAAATGAATAAAATAAAGATAAGGTTTGTATATTAAATGCACGGTAGGGTTCGATTTGGAAAAGGAATATTGAAGAAGTTCAAGTTACCATTGATCGTATAAGGACTGATTAATGTATGAAATATACAAAAATATAATAATAAAAGGTCCCACCAAAATTGACCAAGGAAGGACCACGTAGAACATATGTTGATGATTTTTTGTTTGCAAAAATATGAAAATACTCGCACCAAAGGGTCAGAGGTTAAATGAAAATCTCATTTTACATCGCGTGACCACGTCTTGTCACATGAGACTTAGAAACAATTTTTTGATATTTTTACCAGATGTTATCAGAAACAGTATAGGTGAGTTACACTGATAATATTTTAAAAATATTTGAACTTGGGCTATGCATAAATGGAGTAGCTTGGCGTTCTATTCGGTCCAGCCATTCCTTCAGTTGTTATTTCTGTTGACAATTATTCAATATTCATACACATAAAACATCAAAATAATAACACTTAAAGGACACTAAAATAATAACAAAATCAACAATGCATTACTTTTTGACCAAGGGTCAGGGGTCAAACACAAAATCTCATTTTACATTGCATGACCATTTCATGTCACATGAGACTTTAAAACATCTTTTGATCTTTTGACCAGATGCGTATCTCAGTAAAAGAGTAATTCTAGCTGACTTATTTTCTGCAACATCGGTTCAGAGGCATAAAAAAGGGTCACTTTGTTGTATATTACTTTGGTGTTATGAAATCCCAAAAGTGTCCTTTGATTTTTGAATTGAAAATAATGTAACGTTAGTTTGGACCTTTTAGTGTGGGGTAAAGAAGGTTTCATTGTAAAAATTCAACCATTCAATACAAAATGTTTTGCAATTCTATAAACATACAAAAATATATATCTTATTTAGATCGATAACGGGGCCAAATTCATACTTCACATTAAAAAAAGATAGTTCCCCAATCTTTTTTATAGGTCACTGACTTTATAAAACCAACACCATCATTTCCCAGGGTGCTGAAAACGTCATCAAATTCTAATCACTATACTTTTACCTCGAGAAAAAATACCCAGATGTTTAACATATCGACTTGACAAGTTTTTACCTAGGCTGTAATTTTCACCGCATCTCTATTGTAGCATTGACTTTCTACCTAATAATTTTCCTACTTGACCGTCAATTTCATCAGTTGGAAATCGGGGTTTCTCGAGCTGAACTATGTAATTTTCGACGTTTGGTATTTTATATAAAATTGTAAAACTGCTACTCTTGAGAGGATCATGTGAAAAAAGCATGTGATCTAAAATTAGATCTTGATGTTCCAATTTTACTTGGCTAGGGGTGTAGCCTATGTTGTTCAATTTGTTAATGTTTTTATGAGTTCATGTTTGATTTATTTTAGTTTATATTTATTTA
>LQRL01186789.1:20332-30754 GCA_001703475.1 Hydroides elegans
TTGGTCATGAGAAAAAACGTGGGATCTAAAATTAGATCTTGATTCTATATTTGACGTCAGTTGAATGACTTTTGTCTATCTGTAAGGAATTTTGAAATGTTAAACTATCGGTTGTTAACATGAACATGTGCAATAAGAAGCAGCAACATATATTTTATTTGAAATACAACATGTAATATAAATTACGAATTGATTTGAACTGAATGGAATTCTAGTAAATTCTAGTCAGATCAATGACAGAGAAATCCATTTATCTTTAATCTCAGCTGTATTTATTGTATTCCTGTTCTCTCCATATTCAAAATAACCTTAGACTGCGTTCACACAAAATAAAAGCTCTACAATAAAGCCAAAAAATCCCTGTTTTGCGTGATCACAAGGGATAAATAAATTGTTATGTTTTTATACAAAAAATGGTTTTCGAGCGTTCGGTTTTCGAGCTTTTATGTCCGGCATTTTTTGTTTGCGTGAACGCGACTTAAGGTTTCAGACTTATAAAAAATTATTGCAGTACAATACTTGCAATACAGTGAAGAATTCGAAATGTCTAGTGTGAGGTAACATCGGGAGTGGTTTCCAAATCACAATATGTGTTTTTCACACCTCGGCCATTATTATATCAAATGTCAATTATACATAGTTCGTGAAAAGACAGGTAACATGAGAGAAAAATACATTATGCATTTAACAAAGCCAATTTACTGTATGTTAATGAAAAACGTGCTTTTACATGTAATTAGCTAAATCTGCACCGCAATGGAATCACATCGGAAGACCTTTCCCTTTTTGGAAATAGTATGATTTAACTGTTTAGATTAATCAAGTGGATGTCAAAATATCGCACTCAAATATTATTTATTATATTAAAAATCTAAATTAGAATGCTTACATTGTATTCTCAGTGATGTGACTGAATTATTGTACAATAACAGTCGCTCTATGTATTTTTTTTAAAGTATTGTTTTATTGCTGTAACCAAACATTTCGTTTGATTTTTCACAACAAATGTTACTGCTCCTAATATTTTCAAATATTGGAATACCAATCGGCTGTTTGAAAACAAAACCGCTGTATTCGAATCACATGATACATGATGACCGATGTATAAGAAATGACAATTTAACTCAAAACATGAGGGTCACTGAAAATACCATATGTTTCACCATCTCACTTTCAACTTCTTTGTTAGCAAGCAAATGTAACGGTCAACTGTTTTGAAGGATTCCATTCACCAAATAAATAAAATTATATTTTTGCTTTATCAACATTGCATCACATGAGTCCGCGTATTCATGTCATTTGTATTACCCATAATGGAATGTTTATACATGTAGGCTATATATATCAAAAGTGATTGTTTGGAGGAATTTTCTATAAGAATTCGCTTTAAATTTGGGTTAAAATTATATTTTGAGTCGATATACATATTTTCTTCGAACCCTTATGCACGGAATCCTTCAAGTTCCTTCTTCATCTCACTTTCATTTTGCTTTGTTAGCTTGCACACATATTGTAACGGTCAACACATCCTATGTGTATGCATGCATGACACGATATACAGGTCAATTAGAGGCTATAAAGATGACTATAAAATGACAACGTGCGGATGTTTTAATTAAGATGAAGCATATGCACTCAAACAAGAAATATCCTCTGTTTCACCAAAGACGTCGAGTAAACGTCGGAAGGACGTCCTCATTTTGAGCCCGCATGAACGTTATCCGGACGTCATTTTATTGCAGCGGTCGAAGGAACAGTAACGTTTGTTGCATCGCGACAAAGTTGGACGCTTTGACGTAAGAAATAAATTACGTAGACGTCGGGGCGTAAAAATGCACACGACGTTTTATGGACGACTCTTACCGAGTAAGGATCGTGCAGGAATGATGAAAGTAGGAATCGAAACGTGATTTCGATATTTGGTAAAAAAATTGTAAATACATGCATATCAAATTTCTTCAAATCCTGCTTCAAACACCATTCGAATAACTGTTACATCTTACTCTCATTGTACAATGTATATGGATCTCTTTTTCAGTTTCATAAGTTAAGTTGTTAACCGATTGGTTTACATGGAAATGTGTTTTGAATTGATGTTGCTGTATGCAGACTTTAAGTCAGATCCATAAGTCTTTAATGTGTTGAAAACACTGACTGCCCGTGTTTAGTTACACGGTCACATTTTCTAATCATCGTAAAATTTGTTTCAATAAATCACGTTCTTCCTGATTGTGGCTATGGTTTATCTGTAGAGGCTCATCTGATTGGATTATGCATTTTGATAAAATATTGATAAGAAATTATCTAATCAATATAATAAATTATCTAGCAATCCGTATAGGATTTACCTAAACCTAAACGTGAAATGACACAGCGAGGGTTAGAAGTCTACATTAAAAATGAATAGGACTTTTATGAAGACAATGATTAAAAAAAAAAGAAATTTTTACTGAATGAATGATATTTATATAACAAAACTCGTCATGTGGGACTTATACTATGATAAATGAATTATTTCATGTGATAGACGCTTATCCCTGGTTTAGAGGAGAAATTCTGATATAATTAATAAAGTTATATATAAATAAAGATTATGAATTTCATTTATGTCGCAGCTCTCACATTGAGGTCAAGAGCATAATTCCCTCAAAATAAATTAATCTATTATCATTCCTGTGACAATATACGATATTATAATGTTGTTGTTATCACTTTTTAAAATGATGCGACGCCATATAAACCAAAGCACTCTTAGGCCGCGTTCACGCAAACAAAAAAGCTCAAAAATTGTCATTTTGCTTGAACGCGGCTTTATGTAGATTTGTATTGGTTTTATGAGTAAAATATGTAAAAAAAAATGATAAAAGAGTTTTATAATTATTTACTATTATAATAATGAATCCATTCGGGAAGTTGTTTGTCCGAAATGGACCAAACTTCTCAGAAGTGAATTCATTCAATAACAAGAGCTTAATTTCGACGTCATTATAAGTTGAATAGACACAATAGCAAAATCGTCTTCTCATTGTATTTGTGTATTATTTATGAACTTAGCAAAATCGGATTTTTGTCCCTTTTTTATTCTTATGTATAAGAGTCCATAATTACGTTTGATCTTATTTACTACAGAGACAGAATTAAGGCGATTAAGAGTAAACACTATTGTATTTCGCCGTGGGTTAGTCTCAAAACAGTGGCGTTAGTTTGCTGTTTTTATTCGGTTTGGGATCATTTATTTCTATGCTTAAGCTTAATAGCGATGAGGGCATTTTCATGATTTACTCTTTTCCTAAATAAAATAACGATTTAGACAAAAACTAATTCTCAAATTTAATTTAAAACGTTTGTTTGAACATTAGTATTTGCTAAAGGATTATATAATAGCAATATGAATTTTGATTATTAGAGGATAGCGCAAGCCGAAGCAACTGCTTAAATCTCGCTCCGGAAAAAAAAATATAACTTTTCACCATATGGATAAACACATTCAGCTATAATGTGGAGTAAATCTAGTAAACGGTAGGTAGCAATACTAATTAACAGAAAAGATGCGCTTTTCATATGACAAGAAGTACCGTGCCATAAATTAGCGGTAAATATCGCGAGGATTTTTGGATCGCCGGGCTTTTTCCTATGTGTGAACTTTGACATTGAACTATTTATAACATTAAACTTTGACCTTTTATCGGAGGGTAAATATGTGACAGTCGAGATTGCGAGGAATAATGCCGAATGAATAATTCCGAGCTCATGTTGGAATACATCGTACATTGTATATTTTTTTAAGGATACCAAATAACCTTATTAACAACGAACATCATAAAGGGCCTCGATTAAGGATATTTCTAAAACGCGTATTTTGTACATTATTGCAATAATTCAAGATATAATAAATATATCTGAATATAAGGAATTAGTCGTGACATTCATATTTGGAAATGGCTCAATGACAATAATTTAACAACTGTAACGCAATTTCATTCTTATTCAATTCCCATAATTTCTAATTTCCAAAAATTCCAAAGTAATGTCAACGGCACAATAAAATATGTTCTTGAACTTTCAGCCCTATTGTGTCAGCATTTTGTCAAATATGATTGCTGAAGAAAGTCAGCATTTGTCACATTTGATTGTTGAAGAAAGAAATAATTGCAGGAAACCCCAGGTAGTGCCAAGTTCAATTAAATAATTGCATCATTTTTTTTGGAGATTCAAGTCGGGGGTTCCTATATATGACCTGAATTTTTGGGGGATAATCAAAAAGACATTAAAATTACATGTCAAAATCGCTTAAAAGAAAGTTTTTTTTTATAGAAAAAACGGAATTCGATTGAGTGTAACATTGAACATTCCGCAAAAATTGTTCAAAAATAGAATACCATAATAAATCAGCGATATTGTAGAATATATTAAAATGTCCATAAAAGAATGTTCAGTTAAAACTGAGTTTATAGACTACCAAAGACGTGTCAAAGTTTAGTTCCATCGAATTATTGAACTGTCATGGAAGCTTTGAACATCAATATGTGGGGTATTTATGCGAATGAATGAATTCGTAAATAATTGGTTGACATTATAATAAGAAACTGATCTAGATTCCTTAAAAAGAATGAAAATATAACAAAATAAGCAATTTCCAGATATATATTAAACCTCTAATAAAATCACTTCTTTTCTACATAAGAACAAGTTGATATGACATATAAACTGTCACGAATTAAACTACAACTTATAAGGACACAATGCGATTGTAATGTGATTGTAATGTGATTTAGACATAAAACGTTTTAGTGCAAATCGGTATTTATGTCATTTAAACTAACAATAGCAGCATTATATCTATTTATATATTTCAAGGTTTAAATCTTCATCATCATTGCAATTTAATTCAAACGATTACACAAGATAAAAATGTTGATTTGATTACATATTCACGTGCAATGTGTATCATTGATAAAGCATTTTATGAATGACTTTTATGAAATGACTTTTTATTTTATGAAATTTGTCTATAAAAAATATGGAATTCAATGCCGTTCGAAATCGGGAATCCTAGTTTAAAACTTGACATTTTAAAATTCAGATCACAATATGTTTTATTAGCTGCTATAAGAAATGGATCATGAGTCGTTTGTAAAACTCAATCTCAATATAAAAGAATGCTTTAAAAAGTTCATTGAATGACTTCAAAATGTGTAAGATTTCAATGGTAACTTAAATAATTTATACATAATAAATGGTATCAGTTAGGGTCTGCGTCCTCTTACATGCCTTATGGCAACATTTCTGATCCATGCTTGCATGGCGGTTTTATAAAGAGCGAAAATCATACTCTAAGGATATATAAGTCAAAAGCCTGTTGTAGACAAAAGTTTTGAAATATTGCGTTCTATTGAGAAGCCTGTAACGAATTTGGTTTGAAGATTTTGGACATGCATGGTGCCTCAGATCTAGCAGTTACATTGAACATTTTAAAACCCATTTTCGAAATGAAAAATACAATATTTTTTAATTTGAAAATCTATGTAGAGTCGGTATCCTGCTTGTATTGAAAGGCTCCATGCCAAAACTTACTAATTGGATTTTTGGTGGTTTAAGAAAAATAAACTGCCTAAAACAGTATAGCAATGGTCTATCATATAGCGCATTCTCATCGAGCTGTATCGCAGAAAGGTGGCTCATGATTCATTTTTGCAATATTACATGGACCAGGAGCCATATTACAGCGTTTAAATCTCAATGCGAAATTATATTTTGTTGAGTAATGGGCTTTATGCATGGAACCCCTACAATTGAAGGGCTTCGTCCAACAATGTATTAAGTCGACTTAACATGTTTCATCAAAATGTATCGCAAAGTGGCACATTATTATGGACCCATGTTATATACTTATAAAATGCTACTAAATCAATGCAACCGTGATAAAATTATCGTTTGGCCACTTGAAAATTCTAATATAAATGACCATTTTTAAAAGGTTCACTGCCTTATTTCACAAAACGTCAATTTCAGACTTAACATATTGTTGCACGGAGCCCTCCAAATGTCATTACTCAAAACGAGGTACCGCGGTCTAAGTCCCCACAACACCGTTCACCTTAAAAACACCGAAGGCCAATTACATTCTATAAGAATTCCGCCAGTTTCGACGTCATTGCCACCCATATAAATTCCTTTATAATACATATAATAATATAATGGCGGAAGGGGTATAGAAAAGGCGATAGAGCGTGTATAATAGCACATGTTCCTACGAGTAATTTTTATTGAGCGCGTACTAAAATATTTGGATAGGCCCTTGCCAGAAATTGACTAATAACAGTCCTGAGCAAATATTAGACTACATTAGTAATAGCCCGCGACCCGATGTGGGTGATCGCAAAAGGCATTGAAAATATGGAATATTATGAAAAGAGAAATTTATGAATATATGAGATTGTTTGAATTAAAATCATATTTTTGTATAATTTTCCGCATCGAAAATATTTTTCTCGCCGAATATTTCAACACCAATTATCTTTAGCCCCGCATTCGTTCATTGGCATTTCCCTTTCATTTATATTTTGTTTCTTATTCTTTATCTTTTAGGATTTTATGATAATAGATTGGCGCGAAAATCGAATATTTGCTGTTCAATATTTTGATTTTCGTTCAAAAATATTTGCTTGAACTTTCATGACTAATACTATTGATTCTTCATTTGGTTGAGCAAAACATCTTCCTTTATATTCATTTTATTTTTTTGTGCTACCAAAGTCGGCAAAACAACATAAATTGCGAAGACATTGAAAATTTCAAGATGAACATCAATAAAAGCAATCAAAAGGTCCTTTATGTCATAGATAAAGTTAAATGATACGATCCAACATCAACGACAGTTTATGCGTGCGCGCCGAAATCGGAAATATTTCGGAATAATGGTTCTTCCATCCGTTCTTTGCATTAGTACTCAAGCACATTTCAAGGTTCGTGACCGCATGATTATTTTAAGATTTATTTCATTGCATGGAACCCTCCGTTTAACAAAAGAAAGCAAGCGAAATAATTATGTTTTTAAAGTGTGTCTTAATCAATTAGCGTAGCTTCCGATGCACATAAAAAGTCTGTTTGGGCTGTAAATGACCTTTGTACACATGTTGAACTAAAAATGCTAGTATTTCTGTCGCCAGTCGGATAAGCCAATAATGGAATGAGCAAAATCCTATTCAAACTCAACGTTTTCCTTATTTGTGGTGTACACATAAAACTAAATTGTTAAGACAATTTTTATAGGCTCAAGAAACATAGGCCGTTCAATTCTAGGCAGGGATAAGCGGTTTTTTTTTATTTGGAAGACCCTTCACAGATAGTTTACCTATTTATACTTATTCAACCTAAACGTTACGATAACGTTTTGGTGACAAAAAGCGAGATTCGTTAGTTGAACATATCATCAACAGGAAAAACCATGGTATGACGTAAATGAATTCAGCAAAAATGCCGATTTCGGAAAACATGTTTCATGCTTATTCTCAAAAAGTAAACCCGTGACGTTTTTTTTTGCACGGAACCCTTTAAATCCGTATGTCATTCGAGTAAATCCTTGCTGGATAGAATAACGAACTTGATTGTGGACAATAGGGAGCAGAAGATATTGAACTACATTTTGAAAAAAATATTTAAGTGGTATTTTATTACCGTTCAGTTCAAAAGTGCACGCTTAGGAATTCAATTAGTCACCCGGCGTTTTTTCTTTCTCTGCGGTTAGTTAGTGGAGGTATTGATTCGTTAAACATATGAGTTATAACACGCGACCAAAGGTAGAACAGGAATTGTAGAGGAACACAAAGACATTTCTTTTCGTTGCATTTATATATATTTTTTCGATATAATTTTGAATTTAAATATATTGGATATGGCGTATTATTCGCAAACTTCGGAAAACAAATGTGCACTAGGCGAAATACTGGATACCAGTAACATTTGAGCTGCTTGGATATTTTTCGCCGTTTTTTTTATTGAGGAAAATAATATCGACTTTCTAAAGGCATTGTTCAAATCAAATGAAATGAATGGACTGACAATATATAGTTCGACTTTGAATAAGAATATCGTTTTCGTTTAAATCATAGACATACCTAACCTATCGACTATATTATCGGATATATCTAATGGTTTAGGGAAAACACAATTGAGTATATCATGATAAAAACCTAAGCATAATCTTCAGATTAAAAATACAATGGACAAATATGTAGACCGATACTCATGTCTCTGAAAACAAAGCCTCCACGACCACGCGGATTACAACGGAATATTCGCACTATTCGGTAAGAAACATTTTAACGTTAAAAAAGGATTTATTCATTTTAAAACGTATATGGACGGGGTCATTCTGTGGATTTGAGCGTTAAAAGACGTTTGAGATGTACTAAAAATAGCTGCTTAAACTCTACTGATACATGTTATAAGTTTAAGCGAGGATCTAGAAAAAATATCGAACCGATGGCGATAATTGTAAAAAAAGACAATCTAGCTTGGTCAAAGTAAGTGATCAAAAGTGACCACAGAGGTCTGTCACGCTAATCGTCAATACATTTTCCAATGCGTTTGTAATAGTGCAGTGCTCACTATATTGTGGTAGACTATTGTGACAACTACATTCGTGCATTCGGTTGGGACTAGGGATATCAACAAATTGCAGAATGATAGTGTCATTGTTAGGGAATCGGTGGATTCGAGAAAGAACATCTATATCTTTACTTTTTATGGATTGTTCTAGTTTTTTAAAAATTAAGTTTAGGATTACGTCTCAAGAAATCATCCTGGTTGGATATCTTTGCAGTTCTTGTCATGATTGTCCTTTCAATGGTACCTCACATTATTAATGGACATAATCTATCCATGTTGGAGACATTTGATAGCTCAATATGTGTATCAATGTAAGCAATAATAAGAAAGAGGTCCTGACCACACTGGAAGCCCTTTTGCAGCGATGTCTTCCTTTAGGACAACTAACGCCACTACCTAACTGCTCTTTGTGTTTTGAAAAGCAAGTCGCGTTTCGGGTTTAATTCCAATAAAGAATACATCGGAAGACAGTGTTTGCTAGAGTAAAAAGCTCTTAAACGCTACCAATGTGACCAGGCAATCGACAATAAGATAATCGATAAACTCGTATCAAAGACCAACGTTTTACCTGAATATTTTGCAACGAACATGGTGTTGCCCTTTTGTTGCTTTCGCAAATATCTCCCGCTTTGTGATATGCAGGATTCCATTGATTCTGATATTCCATTTCGATCTGGGTTTGACCTATGCTAAGAGAATCCCCTGTTGTATCTTTCTAATATCTATTTTTTTTTAAATAGACGGTTATATGCGATATCTATATTTTATGAAATGAATATTGTGTAGTTTGTTGATCTTAAAAACGGATTAAACGGACAAAGTTGGTTTCGTTTAAAAAAAAGTATTAAAGGACTTTAATTTTCATATTTGGATTCTATAGGAATGCATGCAATTGACGAAGTTTGAACATGGGCGGTCTTTTTTACAACTCGATGAGCTGTTTCGTGAATGACTATATAATTGTCAGTCGTGGGACCTCAAGAAACTGATAGAATTCAAGAAAAATAATGCCGAAACAAAATCCGTTTATGTAATTCCAATTTTATTGATCTACAAAAAAGCGGTGTATGGTCGTTGGATTATATTTCATTGTCGATAGTGAGTGTTTACTCCAAATTATCATTTATATCTGACTTGCTTAGCGTGCATGGTTCATTACTGCTATTTCGACATATAAACATTATTCATACGTAAGCTACTGTAGGTTGCCGCAAGTGAGTAACAGCTTGAATCGTGAAATGAGCGGGTTCATACTAATATGTATTCGATTTATCAACGAAAATGTAAATCTACCGTCCTAATCGGGGTTAAGAGTTTATGTCACGCTCTCACATGTCATACAAACATGAAATTGGCGCCCCGTTCAGTGCAATAGTTGCTTCACGTTTTCTGGAACCGCGCCTGGAAAATAGATATTGGAATTCTATTGCTTGCACAATCGTGAATCGTCACAATTTGATATTCAGCTTATCATATATTTTGTTCCGTCATGCTTAAAGCTATGTTTTCCAAAAATCATTCTCACACCCCAATTTGTATTCAATTGTCTGTATGTTAACAGTTTTGAAACATTTGGGCCAACAAATAAAAATTGAAATATATAAATAATAATTTTATAATTATAGATAGAAACTGAAAACACTCATTCACCAAATATCACGACAATGTTGCCTGAAAAAATGTCATCTCAACAGCTCTTCTGTGAAAACTGCGAAGAATGACATACATTCAAAGCGCGTTCTTAACATGGCGTTCCTAAGAGAGAGGGGGGGTGTGATGGGGGGGGGGGGGCAAGTTGACAAAAAAAAGAAA
>LQRL01186789.1:36114-54166 GCA_001703475.1 Hydroides elegans
TGAAAAAAGTTTATGATAATTAACGAAACATTTTAATAGAACAAAATTCGCTTAAGATAAACACTTAAAACAGCTTTTAAGACTAAATTGAGAAATAGTCAATTAAATCGTTACTCCAGATTATCATTTAGATGATTATGATGGCCGGCAAGTGTAATTTTGCATAGCTTAGAATCACCATGCGTCAAATAGCGGTATAACTGCCGATTGTAACAAATAAATAATAATATTGTAATATAGTTTAACAATCATTTATAATAACACCAATTTTAGGTCAATTAACTAAATTACGATAGCCTATAAGCATGGTACATTAATAATCTATAAATCAAATGATTAGGAATTTAGGAATATTAAGGATCTATTTCAACATGTTTTATATAGGAATGATTTTATGTAATGAAGACCACAAAAACATATATTTTTCAAACCAGAAAAGTATTTTTCAAACCAGAAAAGTAAATACGATGGCCGGAAAGTGCAATTTATTTGTTTAGTTAACAATCAGCGTTTCTCAAGAATCAGTATAATTATCGACATTTACAAATCGATAATAGCATTAAACTACATGCTATAAATCAATTTATCATTACTTGTGCACTTTTTAATTGTTTCGGTAAATTACGATGGCCCATTAGCACGTTACTCTAACATGCTATAAAGCATATGAACAGACACATATAATACAAATATATAACCCCTAAAATGCATATGACTTGTATACAAGATTATTGAGACCTATTTAAACACATAAAGAAGCCACATAGTGATACTTTATATGTATTCTTATTTGTCAATCAATTACAATGTAGAAATGGATTATAAAGCAATTGTTTTGATAACTTTACTTAATTTCTGCAGCTAAAAGTAAAGCCAAATTACATTAAAATCCGACAATAAATAAACTAGTGTCTTGATATGCTGATTAATTTACGATTCAATATTTGCTTTGCCAACTCTTAATCTCTTTCAAATATAATTCCCTAACTATTGAATGATACTGGTACTTCGCTTCGTTTTCATTTTGCACATATCAGCAATTAGGAATCACAGTTGTGGATACACACAAACATCGTAATATACTTTCATAAACATATTTATTATACTCACAATACTATAAAGCGTCAATATCGCTATTCGTAAATACGGAAAACGGGAAACATGCAAAGGTGTACACATGACTAGCACTTTGCTCTGAAATTCAGTTCATGAGCATTTCTATATCTATGGACAAGTTGACACTATTTTGTGCATGTTTGGCTTTATGGAAAACATCCGAACTCTAACTTCCATAAAACTTGTTCAATTGCATTTCAAAGTATCTAAACCAAATACATATTTGAAACTTTACACATATGATTAAGTTATACACAACATAATTCTAGCTGTAATACGTTTTAATGATAAACTGAAAGACTTGGGCTAATTGAAACATTAACGATGATTAACTTTTGGGGCATGTTGTAACATTTCTTAACATTGAGTATATTTAACTTATGGGATATGTTGTAACAGACTGTTACAATGTACCCCAACCACAGTGTTACAACAAACCCGAGTCTGAATCCATTTGTTTAAATTCGAATTTATGTTTTACGGTAAATCTTTCGGTCTTAAATGTTGCACATGAGAAATGAGAAGTCTTTAACATATAAACATAAGCTAACATCCATTAGATGTTATATGAAATATATATATGATGTATATGAAATTAAAATTCGATGTTTGTGTGTACCCAGAACGGTGATTCCTAATTGCTGATATGTGCAAAATGAATACAAAGCGAAGTACCAGCATCATTCAATAGTTTGGGAATTAAATTTGAAAGAGTGTAAGTGTTGGCATACAAAATATTGAATCGTAAATTAATCAGCATTTTAAGACACTAGTTTATTTATTGTCGGATTTTAATGTAATTTGACGTTACTTGTCGCTGCAGAAACTTAGTTAAGATATCAAAACCATTGATTTATAATCCATTTCTACATTGTTATTGATTGACAAAGCACATAAGAATACATAAAAAGGATCACTATGCGGCTTCATTAAGAGTTTAAATAGGTCTCAATAATCTTGTATACAAGTCGTATGTATTTCTAGGTATTGTCTATTTGTAATATGTTTGCCTGTTCATATGCTTTATAGCATGTTAGAGTAACGTGCTAATGGGTCATCGTAATTAAGCGAAACAATTAAAAAGTACACAAGTAATGATAAATTGATTTATAGCATGTAGTTTAATGCTATTATCGATTTGTAAATGTCGATAATTATACTGATTCTTGAGAAACGCTGATTGTTAACTATACAAATGAATGCACTCTCCAGCCATCGTATTTTTCAAATGCTTTTCTGGTTTGAAAAAAAAAATACATGTTTTTGTGGTCTTCATTACATAAAATCAATCCTATATAAAACATGTTGAAATAGATCCTTAATATTCCTAGATTCCTAATCATATGATTTGTAGATTATTTATGTAACGTGTTTAGAGGCCATCGTAATTTAGTTAATTGACAGAAAAAGGAGGTTATAATGCATGCTTATTAAAATTTGATTAAATATTATTATCCATTTGCAACAAACGTAAGTTATACCGATGTTTGACATATGGTGATTCAAAGCTATGAAAAATTACACTTCCCGGCCATCGTAATTTTCTAAATGATAATCTGGAGTATGAATAAATGGTCATTTGCTCAATTAAGTCTCAGAAGCAGTTTTAAGTGTTTATCTTAAGCGAATTTTGTTCAATTAAAATGTTTCGTTAATTATCATTGACGATTATCTTGCTCAGATGAGCTTTTCGGCCATCGTAATTTTCATGCCTTAATATTCAAAATAAAAAATGGAAACATATTTCATTTGAAAGAGTACCTCAAGACCTTTCAGAAAATGTATAGTTTCAAGATTTAACAAGCAATGCACACGGAATCATATTTGGGTGGTATTACCGACCGGACTACAACGTGAATTTCGAGCGCATACAAGACCTATGACCATTTACCATTTCTATAACGGGAGTACAGGGATAATTACATTTTATTGAGAAACCGATCATTCCATAGAATATAAGGATCACGATATGATTGATTGAGTAGCAAGAGGGAGTTCATCGACTTTCAACATATTAGCATATCAATGACCCCCAATCGACTCTATATAGATCGTATCTAGCATTTCCACATTTCATTTAAAATATGAGTTGGTTATTTTTTTGTCGCAATTTTTTAGCGCTTCCCATAAACCGTTTTTGGACATGCATATAAAAGACACAACTAAAAACAAACTTATTCAGTGCTTTATTGCTTTTTATGGCCATCACCATGTCGATGTGGTTAAGGTCCGCTCTAAGTTAAGGTCTATACAAGATGGTGATGGCTGCACTATAGACAGACAGACATAAAACAGACAGACAGACATACAGACAGACAGACAGACAGACAGACAGACAGACAAGAAGACACTCAATATTTTTAGACCCCAAACTATTGATTCTTAGTCAATATTTTCTGCTATTTCTTGTGTAGTTCTAAGCTATGGTAGATCCACCAAAAAATAAGTGTTGAAATGTATTTAGCTATCAAACTCCTTCTTCACGCATTTGAGAAAAAAGGGACCAACATTCTCATTCAATTACATAATCAGGTTAAAAAATGAGGGACAAAGATTAAATATTCTAATTGAAATCTAATACCATTTTCTACTTATTTGAGGTTTAGAACCAGATATAAGTCAAGTGAATATGTAAAGCAAATATGTTAATGTAAATAGATTCCGGATTGATTCATTCAGTTGTCTTCTATTTGGACAAAAGAACCCAATGATATTTTGTTTGTTTGTAAGCAACGTTCATAATATAGTTTTTTATTAAAATCTATTTTTTTACTAAAATACCATTTTGGGTACACATTTGATAACTCTTGATTAATCTATTTAAAGCCATAAACTTGTTTTCTCATGTTATAATCAATTTTTTTTTCGAAATAGGTCCTCAAAAAGATAAGAAAAAGAAACTGGCGTGAATACAAGAATACCCTTTATAACACCTTGGAATTTATATTCAACTAGGACAACTATCAACACTACTAAACACTTCCGTTTTCTTGTTCATAAAATCCCAGTAAAGAAATAATTTGGCATATAACCTAGGACCGTGTTCACCGAATACAAAAACTCACATTTTGCGCTTAATACTTGAAGCCACATTTGTATTAAAAAGAACATTTTATCCTTTCTTTTCACCCTGAAATATGCGTTTTTATTTTGGGTGAACGCCGCTTAAGGGTGCAGTCATCGGGCAGCGGCACGCCGCCACGACGCAGATCATTTATACCAAATTATGGGGTCTGCGGCAAATTTGCCGCTGCCCGATGACTGAACCCTAAGGCTTTTCACAGAACAGATTCTTTGGCCATTCCTGATATTGGAAGCGCCGAAGGGTCAAAGGCAAAATGAAGTGCAATGTAATTTTACACAAGGATTTACCGCCTTTTATCGTGTAATCCCACATTTAAACTCCTCACATAACTTCGTAATACCTTCTCTCAAAGCTCGAATAAAAGCCACATAAGTATGGTATATGATAGACAAATATGTGTTATTGTTGGGCAGTCAAATAGATTTTGTTGTCATCTTAATTCGCGACCGCAAAGTCATAACGTAAACAGGAAGATATTTACGTATAACTCATAAACTCAATATTTGTCGATCTTAAGGGAGATAATCCAACATAGTTGGCTAGATTACGAGCATTCTTCGCAGAGTTGACTAAGTGTTTTTAGTAAAAATAATGGTGCTAAATACTCCATAATTATAGAAGTCTGAAGTGGAATCAGTTAGATTAATGATTTTTGTAATGTTTAATGTAACAGTCAATTTACTATTTTCATATGCAGTATTCACAGGTTTTGCACCCAAGCCAATAATCCATGCATCTTTTTTATCTTTATATATTTTCGTTGAACATGACTGACTCTAGAAAAATAGTTTTGTCTTGACGAGGGGCCGAAGTGTCTTTTGAAAGGGGCCGAAGTGTCTTCTGATAGGGGCCGAAGTGTCTTGACGAGGGGCCGAAGTTTCTTTTTTCAAAAAGGGCCGAAGTGTCCAATCGGGGCCGAATTGGTAGGGACCGAAGTGTCCAAAATACGACAATGATTGCGTGTTTAGAACTGTGTCGGGCCATGAGTTCCAAATCGTTGGAGCGGATATACATGTGTATACATATATGTAAACTTACATTGATGAATACTCATTTCTTTTTCAGTATCCAGCTTCCTTTCCGCTCTCCATAGCGACAGCGGTATGTCCTGCATGGATCTAGGCAGTATCGCCGAGCACGTGTTCGACGATCTCAGTATCCATGGCAACCAACACAAGTCCTTAGCAACGGCACACAAATCCCTAGCAACCAGCCGCCCAGCGAGTACATCAGTATCCGGAATATCAAGTACCACACGCGGGAACAGTACCTCCGATACGGATACTACTGAAACGACGTATACCGCCCAAAATGGTGACGTAATATCGGAGATTTCTCAAACCGGAAGTGGGGGAGAAAATGGCGGGAAATTTGTGCTGAATTTCAATGTGTCGTCTGCTGAGGATTCCTCGCTGTATGAACTCTTTCGACAAATATTAGATTGGTTGGACCCAGAGTTGGAAATATTCAAGGAATGCCATACGCGGATATCATCTGATAAATCGAAGGATAAGGGATACTATTCCGTGAGTACTCTGGATATTCCCTCGCTCGCCATTGTGCTATTTCTACAGGAAGATGGCGGACCCGGAAGTCGTACGAAAGAAGCCAAATCGTTCTTCAGTACGCGTCCCTGGAAAGTACATCATAGCGAGTGGGTCGGTGGTACAATGCAAATGTATCCTGAAAATAGTCACGATTACTATATCCTTACGCCAGACCGACCGCTTTGCTCCGTGCGGCAGATTCACTGCGGAAACGAACATTTGCGATTAATGCGCTATGTGACGAGTAAACACTGGAAGGATACGATTGATTTCTATAAGCTTGTTCTGGATAGACATCCCAATGTGCTCAAGAAAGACTTTTGTTTGTTTACCGTGCAGCAGCATGCTAAATATGACCTGCAGTTTGCCTTGAAGAAACTACCTCGTGGTACCATCCCGAAGAAAACACGCAAAGTCGAAATGTGTTTCTTTATCTCCAGTATTGGTTCGCTCGTGCCTCTTTTGCCAAATCCGTGCCACAAAATGTCCGAAATCATGTGGTGCACACGTGATCTGGACGGAAACAAAATCTACCTGAAAGTGGTGAGCCCGCCAAAAACGCTGCAGAAGCGCTGCCGAAGCGTCAGTCCCTCTAAACTCATGTCACGTGCAAATCGCTCGGCGTTCAGCCCTGTGGTTCCCGCCAAACCGAGGCCATCAGACGATAATGGAGTATACTACGCGCGGGCTACGAATAACCTGACACTCATGGATAAACTGTCACCACGTGTATACGTGACGAAGAAGGCCAATACCAGCGCTATACCGAAACGCCCTCCGTCAAATAGTTCACGAAACAGCGATTCAAGCACGGGAATCAGTAGCGTATCACAAAACGTCATCACACAGGATCTCGTGAATGATATTTTCTCGCATTATCATAACCACACCGATTCCGGTTTCGTCGAGGATCACAAACCGGAAGTAAACTCACACCCACGTGACACATCACGTGATCCAAGACGAACGCCGATTATCGGTACGCATCTGAGTCGCTTCACACAGTATGACCGCTATATATCAACACCCGGCGGTGAGGTCTGTTTCAAGGACAATCATGCACAACAAGAGATTCCCGCTCAACCGGAAGTGCTCACACCACGAGGTCATGTGACACAAGCTCCTCCCCCGAAAGGCTTATCCGAGGAGTCCCTCGCGTGGGTGGAGCGCTACGTGGAGAGCCAGAATGAGCAATTAACCAAATTATCGCCTAGTCCTTTATTATCGCCCAGGGTTACGCCAACCAATCAGCAATCGCCTTGTATCACGCCGATCAATCACAACAGCGCTTCTCCATCCAATATGGCGACCGGAAATAGGAGGCAGCTATCGCCTTGTATTACTCCGACCAATCAAAACGCTTCTCGATCCAATATGGGCGGCGCTGTTACAAATCGACATTTGCAGCCATCGCCTTGCATTACTCCGACCAATAGAATGGGCGTATCCGCGTCATCACCATGTGTTACGCCCACCAATGTTCACATCAGCAATTACAACTCAGGATCAACCCAGGTCAATACAAACAATGATACAGACATGCATCGGACTATGAACGGTGGTAGCAGTCAACAATGCAACACACAGCATCAGCATAGCTCATCCCTCGTCGGCGGGAAACAACACCTACCTCAAAATCAAAATAGCAGCAGCAGTAATCCAAGTATAAGCACGTCCCAAAACTCTCAGTTACAACCGGAGGCGACCAACAATTGCACATGTGGTGGTAGCAGTGGTGGTTCCAATGCAAACCGCTTGAGTGCTAAGGTATACACGGCAAATACGCTAAATACTCAAGATATTCCACTGGATACAAACCCAGAGAACCGTCACTCAATAGCATCGCATAACCCTGCAGAGATAAATCGACAGTTTACCACCATGTCGAATGATCTAAACCCACAGTTTATGACATCAAATGATCCAAATCGACAACCATTGATACCACTGCACATAGGCGATTCCTCAGACAGTGGGAAGGATACCATGGGTACTTCGACATCCAGTACAGAGGTATCACCCGATTTGGTCGATGCGGACCTACTGACTCCGCGCTGTCCCTCGGTTGATGCTTCATCACATGATCTGCAGGAATATATGAAGTTACAATGGGGTAGTTCGACGAAATCGATAAACACTATGGATAAGGACACCAGGTCGAACCAAGCAAATATGCATGGCTCAACAAAGTGTAACGGTACAAATAGGTCGAACCAAGGAGTATCAAGGGACAATCATGGAAGAAACAGGTCGAATTCTGCAAATATGCATGGTTCAACAGAGGGTAAAGGTACGAGCAGGGATGTACAAACGGCGACTGAAACGCCTATCGAAAATAATGAATCATTCGTGAATGGGGATATCAGTAGTACGGGGTCAGCTCCACAGAGGTATGATGGTACCAACACAGAGGTATCCACAATACCTCCCAAGAGCCCTATGCAAAGATCTGGCCTCTCCTCCCCACATGGGACTACCCCTGTGTCACATAGGAAACCGCCGTTACCTCCTCCTAAACGCCCAACTAGGGCTACTTCAGATATCAAGACCGAATCAGTTTATGAAAACCGTGCACCTTCTCATCAATCTGTAGCCAACGAGAGTGTCGATAATCAACGACAGATAATGGATGATCAAGTGGTTATTCAATCTGGTAGGACGTCGCAGGCCGTACGTTCGGAAACGACAGAGTTTAAAACATTCAAACCTGTCTTACCGAACGCTGAGGAGAGTAAAATTAATACTGCCCAGCAGCAAAATGGCCGTATTACCCCGCCAGTACCGCTAACGATATCAAACAAAAATACTGAAAACATAGCAGATAATGAACTACAAAATGCGAGACATTCTGATAGTGTAAAGCAGTTTGTGAAACAATTTGAGTCACGTCACAAAAACGTTAACATACAGAATCGTGAAGGACTACAAAATGAATCAAACTCGGTGGAACCTAAATCAGACACACCATCTATGCATTTAGACAATAGCAAGCCAAACCCACAAAGTATTAAACACCCCTCTGCTGCTGACCCCCTCACAAACGTTCAGGAATCTCAATCATCCCATATAGTCAATCCGGGTACTACCTTAGGACAGTTTCTAAGTCAGAACAAAAAGGTGTCTGAATTCCTCCGTAAACGCAGTCCAACTAACTCGCCAAGTCAAGAAGACTTAGAAGACGCCACAAAACCTGAGACGGATCCAAATCTTCCCGACCTGGTTCAGAGAAATGGTATTATTAATAAACGAGGAGTATCAACCTCCTCAAAAGAAGGAGAAGCTGTTCCAAGGAAAATGCCGCCGCCTCTAAAGATATGCAAAGAGGGGTCACCTGATGACGTCACGTTTATGAGACCACGTGGCCAATTCAGTTCAATCACAAGTGACAGTAGTGTATTCGATAGTCCTTCTGTGGACAGTGACTCGTCCAGTTTACAAAGTTGTCTCTCAAAAAGTGTAAACAATAAACCTAAGAAGAAGCGCGTGCGAATCAGTGAAATGAATAATACGCATCATTTGTACGAGGCCGGTCAGGAACATGGGTTTGATATTAGTGACGTCAGCACAAATAGTGATGACGATGATGACGATTGTGATGTCATTGATGACGTAAGCAACAATTATGCAAATGAGGTGGACACAACTGGTGACGTAGAGCACATTTATTCAAATGAGCTACACAGTGATGATGTTATTCAGGGTTGTTATAATTTGAAGAGTGGAAGAAGTACTGTTTATGATATGCAGCAGTCACAATTAAGAAATCAATCTGCCAATAGGAATGTTGAACAGACTAACAAAAGTGATTCAAGTAACAAACATGGTAATAACGCTCACTGTGTTCCCAGTGGTAATGCGGTTCAAAATTCGAATCAGAGTTCAACTGGTAATACTAATTGCAATTGGCAACAAATTAAGCAGAATCCATCCGTAGGGTTCTATATATAATTGAAAATGATAAGCATTATATATGATAAAACAAAAATGGCTTTTCATTGTTTCATTTCCTATCAATTAGGGTAAAAGTTAGTCTAGTTCTATTCTACACACACGCGTATATCGTGTATTAAAATTTGAATTTAGATCAACTTATTGTACATGTTGAATCTAATTACAATTATTTAAGAAATGGTGCTATGAATTCAGTTAGGATATTGCAGGGAGACGTTTGATTTGTAGTGATTTATAATATTCATATCAAGCATTGCAAATTTGTGGTACGAGTTCATAGTTAGAATGATAGATACCACATAGTTACCACAATGATTATTAAGGTCAATATTACAATTTATATGATTGAATGTACTGTTATGACAATTATTGATTTGAATTAAGTATAAATATAGTATACGAGAATGGAAGTTTGATATTCAAAGCTATTGTGATAGTCATTTAATTGTATTTTTGATCACCGTTACATGTTAAGTCGTATTGATACAATTATGAACAATGATAAATAAAATGAATAAATTGAATGACTTGTTTATCTCTTATCAAACAAAACACATTACTTTGATAACAGCAGTAAGAAAATATTTCCATTTTCATAATCTAAATAACCTTGATTACATTCTTTGGCCGCGTTCAGGCAAAAAAAGCTCGAAAATGATGCAAAAAAGCCCGTGTTTTTCGTGAACAGAAGGGATAAATCACTTTGTTTTTATACAAATGGTGGCTTTCGAGTTCTCGGCTTTTTACGAGATTTAAATTTCGGGCTTTTTTATTTGCGTGAACGCGGCCTTACACATATCCCACATTAAACTTACTAGACTTCTTACTAGAAATCTATCATATTCGGGAATCACATGATTAGAACCCCGAGTTTATACTTTTGAGACAAATCACATGATAAAAATTGTTCACTTTATTCCATTTAAAGGGCGTAGATATCAATTTTACCAATTATTTCGTATAAAGACTCGAGCAATATACATAACAACGCGCTCATATACATCTATTAGAATAAGATTTGATCTACATAATGCGCTGTTGTGTATCACTATCAGACAGTTATCAATATAAAAACTTTAAATACATTTTGCAAACCACAGTTAAAAATGCTCAGTCATACACATCTTGCTAAAATTCGCTTCCATGGTGTACTGCACGAAAAACACACAAATAGGAATTAAATCCTTGATGAAGATTAATCTGAAGCTGAAGAAACGTGAACATTTATACATCACATTCTCGGCACATACATCATTGGCAGGGATGTATACACAAAACTTGAACCGAGGGCACTAATATAATCTAACGTTAGAATATGCAAATGTATAAGAGCCGAAATGGGTAGAAATGTGTACATTGTTACAATAATTAGGATCGAACCTGTCAGGGGTGTCCGCCTTTAGCCTCTTTATAGGAATCCGCGCCTTAAAGATATTAATTTTGTATATCACGTTTTCCGGACATCCATAATTAGTTTATGGATTTTGGCATTGGAAGTAGGATGTGTATAATTGGGTTATGTACCACGATTTAGGCCATAACTGTTCAACTATCACATACAAAAACATTAATATTTGATACAGTTTAGTACTTTTACCTATACCAATTACAAGCTACAGCCTATATTGGGTAAAGTGGTGTAACAACTATAATTAAGAAAATATAAGTTATTGCACAATGCAGTTGATTACGTCTAGCATATTAACAATTAATTAATAATGCGCTTTTCAAGTTTACGATAAATTATTCTCTTTTTGAATTGATTACTAATTATGGAGATAATATTTTCCGGAAGCTCTCCCATATAGGGTCTATGTGCCAGTAAACTTTTATTATTATTATTTTTACATAAAACGCCTAGATGATAAATCATGCTTGTCATTCGAAATTGGATATATTTTAAATTTGAACTATGAAAAAGTTTGTAATTACCATTATAGTGATAGCTGTTGTTGCTATTATAGCTACTATTGCAGTGATTTCCGCACAACTATTTATCATCGGTATGTAAGAAAATTAAAAATGTATAAAAATGATGATAAAAAAAGTTCATATTTAACTTTGAAAGATTTTGGTTCAATGTTTATAAGTTGCAGCTACACCATTTTCATCTAATTTGGATTAAATACACATCCTGAAATTGGTAGTGTATAACAGTTAACAACCATATTCTGTGATATTTAAAGAGAATCGCCCAGTAGATAAAGCGTGCTTTCAATATGAGGATACAGAAGAATTCTATAGCATGTGAGCAAGTTATCTAGAACAATCAAAACACAAGAAGAGGTTTTAGTCTATATGATTAAGTTGTAAATGAAGGGCACCCAAACTAAATTTGTCATAAAACTGTAAAAGCACGTCAAAACATGTTAAAAATTACAATTAACAAATTACCCAGTTTGACCAAACACACGTTTCAAAAAGGTGCACCTTTTCTCCAAGACAGCAGAGTTCTTTCTCGTTTTTTATCCAGCTTAAAATAAAAAAGGGTCACCTTTTGCGAAAATGTATATTATGAATACAAGACTAAAATCAACCATAGATAACAGTTAAGAGTTTATTACAGTAGACAATTACACGCAATCTTAACCAATTTCAAAATAAGGATTATCGTTGAAATTATCTAAAAGATGTTTCTCGAATGTCCATGCTTGGAAGTATTTCTAAAAGTTCCAAGCCAGCTGGAGTGTGCTGGGGAAAGCACGTTGAGAGGAACAGCCTGTGAGGTGTCCTTCAATTTTGTATTGCAATTAGTGAGTTTTTTTTATAAATCTCTTTTGACAGGAAATAGAAGTAAAAGCGACAAAAATAAAGATAATGAAGAGACCGATAGCACAACATCTGCATCAATTTCCAGCACGAGTAACCTTAACACAGCAAGTAGGTTTCAAATATATAGAAAAAATCCGGGTAAAGAAATCTCCGGCTATAGAGTTACCAGCCATAAATTCTCTAAAATACACTAGTCAAGAGCCAAAATGTGACAACAAAGTTTGCATGTTTATCAGTTTAGTTTATAGGTACTGATTACGAATCTGACCTCCAAAATGCTCTATCGGGTGAGAATTTGTTTTATCGAGAGCTGAACTTTTTTCACAAATTTCCCTATTTTATGGCGTTTACGATTTTCTCATCTTTATTAGACATAATGTCTTCCGGATCGGTTAATGGTTAAATCATATGAAAAAAGCATAATACGATATGTAGGGACAGTTTATCTTTAGAATCAATTACAAAATTGGCTGTATAAAACCAAAAATTTATGTTTTTTTCTCGGTTCCTAGAGTCATATCTTTAAAGTTGTAAAATAGTAGTTTTGGTATCCGCCTTAAAGCTCGATATATTTTTTGAATAAATACACTTGAATTCGAAAATCCATCGAAATTTTCACTTTTCACTTTAAAAAACCGCTACTATGTTTTTTTTTCTATTTAGTGTTATAATGCATCCGATTATTGAAATTGCATCATCGCGATTAAGAACTACATTTATTATATTCAGACCTTTCAATAATCTAAAACGTAAAACTTAAGGTATGCTGTTGATATACGAATATGAATGTGTAAATACATCGACTCTGGAAGTAAAGATCATTAATAAAATATTACTATACACGTGTCCTTATTATAACAGGTGATGTACCTACAACAACAATAAGTGAAATAAATGAAGCTGCGACCACAGAACGACCATGGTTTCTACAACCGACTGAAGCTGGTTAGTTTTGCTCGTTTTTTTTTAATGAAATTCTGTCAAATTCTATCAAAATCATTATAATATTAGGTAATATGGGATCCTGATGCATTCCTGTCACAAAATAAATAGAGGCATTTTAATACAGTCAGGTCTAATTAAAGGTGTGGAAATGTTTGTTTGGGGTACATTTTTTTATATTTTGAGAAATAGTTTTTTTCCTAAAAAGTTGCAGAGTTCTAGATTTACCTGTTGACTTTTAAACCTGACTGTATTTCAATTACATTTATGATTTACCTACATGTATAAATATAATATAACAATATATGTTAATGATGTAAATACTTTACCCACTCGAGCTCTACCTTATGGAATGCACGGACCTATATAAGTCTGCCTCTCTATGTTTACAAATCGATGTAAAACTATGATAAACCAAAAATAACAATTCTATGTTATGTGTTGATGAAGCAGAAAATGGGGAAGTTGCAGCTGGGCATATCCACGTAACTTTGACATAGAAACCACGAAATCAAACTAATGATAGAGCTGTATACTGTTTCTTATCGAAAAATATAATGACCAAATCATACAAAAATGTAAAATCATGTTGATTTGGTCAAGATCTCAATTTGAATTAAGCTTGAGAGTAATCTTGGTGTAAACTCGGATTTTTCTATTCACATTATTGACTATTTTAATTTGATTGTCAAATTCAAAATATGGATCTTTAGCACTGGTCATTTTTACTTTTAATTTGGGCACCTATATAAAACACATGGGTAAAGTCAAACATGTGTTCCTTTAGGATGTTTTTATATAAATTTGGATTGTTTCATTCATCAAAAAGGAATGTAACGTACGTAACGAATAGGTTTTCTTGTTTGTATATCATTTTAATGATTCATAGTCAAGCGAACCTTTTCCTATAAAATGCTCCGAGTCAATACCTCGATACAATAGACAACCGGTTGTTTTGATAATCGGTTCTCTTAACGAAATTTTCATGTTTTAATTGTGTAACGTACAAAACGAAAAATATGTCAAAATTTGTTTTTCACTTTATGTGTGTCTTTTTATGAAAAAAAAGTACCATCAATGTAATTAATAAATCAAAGTTAAATGTAAGAAAGTATAAATAAACCAATATGAGCTTGCGTTTTCATCAAATAACATATCCTTTTTGAATATTTTTTGACATCTCATTTAATAGTTTATATCAACATATCTTACAACATTTCTCTATAAATACATTCAATTTCTTGGCATTTTATATAAGGTTTTCTTTACAACTGATATGGATAGTGCTTGAATATGTACAGGCCCGATTCATCACAAAATTGTCATTTTTGAATCATGTAACGTACGTAACGGAATATGGTCAAAATTTGTTTTTTTACTTTTCGTTTTGTTTTAATGTAATTAGAACCTCTAACCTACTTGATAAATCGAAGTTAAATGTTAGAACCTTTAGATAAACCTAAGTAAGCTCACACTTACATCAATTGGAATTACCTGTTTAAAATATGTTTATATCCCATTTGATATATTTTTTGTATCAGCATTTCTCCATAAAAAACATTCAATTTATGGGTCTTTTAAAACTTATTCATAGCTTCTATCAAAATTTGGTATGTTTCTTGTCACGATTGGGAAACAACAAGACACGAATGGGAGCCTTCTTTAGATTTTATGTATATTTTGAATTAGTTTTGGGACAATTTTATATTATAAATATTATAAATATGCTGGTTTTTGCTGATGGAGTATTTGATTATATTTATTGTTTTACAACTTCATTTCGATGTTGTGATAACGTTGACATACTGATATGTATTTTCTGCCCCTATCCATTGTATAATTTAATGAAAATTATTCTTCATTTATTTCCTAAATCAACACATTAACTTTCGCTAAAATGGGATTATTTGATGAAAATATTCGCATATTTCGTATGTCTTTGCTTTATTTTAAGTTACTTTATGTTAAGTCATCATAAGGGTTCGTTTTATCACAAAAGTGATTGAAAACTATAAATCAATAGGCATATTAGAAACAGTGATGACATTGTAACGTACGTAACGTAACGTACGTAACGGTGGTCGGTTAGATAAATGACATTGTTTCTAGCGTTTCAAGAATTGTAATTCATATTTGGTTTCATAGCAAGAAAGCCAACTCAATACTTATCCAATCTATGATGCACTTGATTTAATAACGAAATTTCTGGAGCAAGCATAGCGACTTGTGTTATGGGGGCGAAAAACCCATGTCAAAATTTGTAACGTACATAACGAAAACATAACTGACTGTCATGACAAGGAGAGTGCATTTAATGGTTAGATGAATGTTGTTTTTTGAACATGACCATCAATCCTTTAATAAGATACAAAATTAGAAAAGAAAGGACGACTGTGGTCTATGGGGTGCACCTTTGAATGCAAGAAAACTCGTAAAAATGTAACGTACGTAACGATGGAATTGCCCAGCTGTAGTTCTACTGTCCCTGTTCTTCGAAAGCATTTCTATACTATTTTTACATACCGATGTGAATTATTTGATATATTTAAGATAAAATATGTTAATGATACATAAACCGGCGTAGTACCGACTGTAGCTCTACTCTAAGGGTCCTGTATTGGTTCTGCATGAACGTCAATATGGCTTGTGTGAGGATATATAGCCTATTTATAAAATATATTGATATAAAATAAATATAATAATGTATGTTAGATACAGAAACTGGAGAAGTGCCGACTGTAGCTCTTCTATATGGGATGCATGGACCTGTGCTGGTTTTGCATGGGCGCCAATGGGGCTTTGTATGTGCGGAGCGATTTATGGTCAACGATAATGGATGCGGAGTGGTATGCAATCAACTTGGTTACCGGTATGAGTGACCTTTGTTATCTTTAGATTTTGACCTTGCTTTGTTGCATGGGACCGTGCATAATGGCAATTTAGATACCTGTTTATATGTCTATTTTTGGCATATAAGACTGGCTTTGGGTGTGGAGTAGTGTACAAGTACAAACAACTTGGTTACTGGTATGAATGACCTCAATGACCTTTTTGCCTTTTAAGTATTGACCTTGTTTCTTTGCATTTGGATGTGATAACTTCATTTTAGATACCTCTATCAATATGTTGTTTGGTTTGAGACATTTACAGGATAGGCTTATTTCGTCACATCAGACCGAGTATAAAGTGCACCGAATTGAATAAAAACATATTTTCATAAAATGTATAAGGCCGCGGTTACACAGAGCTAGCGGTTTTTCACGTCGGAGATTAGTCCTATATTTGGTCCTCTATAAGTCCTCTATTTTCTGTATAAAAACTCGTGTCTTATATTACCTATTCAGAGACAACCGACCTGTTGTTCCATTTCTGGCCTCTTTCAACAGAAAAGGGAACATTTGTTTCTTAAAATAAAATGTTGACTGCGACTGAATTATCAAATATATATATATAATAGTATTAGTAAATTTCAATCTATTTCTACTAATTAACACACAATTATTCTCATTATCACTTAATAAATGTTTTTTTAAAAGATATCGAAAAGTTGTTCCTTAAATCTCCAAATTATAAATTAGTTTCTCAATATAATCAACATACATGTAACTGGAATTAGCTGGGATACACCTCTTGATTGAGGAACAGCTCATGTGGTGATCTTATTACATCAATAATAAAAGGATTCTGCGATAAAAATTCTTCCTTTAATTTTCCTAATTTGTATCTTTTCAGATATGGAGTTAGAGAGCCAGACTGTGTTGCTTCTCCTGAAAGCCATGTAACCCAAATATGGCTTGATAACGTCGTTTGCAGAGGAAACGAATTGGAATTATCTGAATGTTGGCATGGTTCATGGGGTGACACAAGCTGCGAAATGAATGACCTTGCGACGTGTAGATGCTGTGATTCATCGAGAGAGTGTGTTTCAAATACACAAAATCAATGTTTAGGTAAATGACCATTACATTTTTATTGGAACTAAATTTTAGTCTATGTCTTATAAGATACATCATATCATGTTTTGTAGACACACGAAAGCAATAATGTGATTTGCGATTAGCTAAAGAACATGGCTACGAATCATGATTATATGAACTCAAATGACTAGGCACAACCTGCAATGAGTCCACGATGTCCTTACCATTTGACCGCACAATCACTTATACACTTATAACATGTTAAGCTCATATGGTCCAACACAGATGATCTCACTTTACCGTCACTCGATGACCCCGGATCAATGTAATTGGATGGTCACTTTCATAACTCACCTTTTATCACAACACGAGTCAGCACTGAATTCACAGAAAGCGACTTCACAATACCCATTACAATGATCTCACCATGCCAACATCTTAACCTCATATCCACCTAAACACATGTTTATGTATTGAGCTCGAATGACCCTGTTATGATAAGTACACTGTTAGAATAGGACGACCTCAACGTGACCACACAGTTATGCCTTTTCGCTGACTGCATAGCTAAAAAAACCTTAATAAAACATTATATATATTACTTAACTTATATGTAGAATCTACGCTGAACGAGGCTAAGTTGGAGATATTCATTGCCTATTTCCTGATATCCAGCGACCGCTAACCGAACATTTCGTCCAGTTTTGAAATAAGTTGAGTAC
>LQRL01186791.1:7901-19756 GCA_001703475.1 Hydroides elegans
AATTTGCCAATGTATCCCTGCATTTCCTTGCAACTTCCCATCTATGTAAATAATTCCTAATCTTACTCTATACTTATCTATTTGTGGATTGACGATTAGGTTCATTTAATCAAACTGTAAAATGTTAATAATTCACATTTTACATTATCAGTATATGCATTGTAAAGGCTCCATAATTTTGACCTCAGAATAAATGTCGCGACAACAACGTAGAATGTATTTTGAGATTAGTAATAAAATGCGCAACCTGTCTATCGGTAAGTTTAATGCTAGTAGATTATAATCATTTTTTATGATTTGCTCAATTGGATTAGATTGCTGCGATAAATAATTATTTTATGATTTGCAAAATATGGCTTGTTTTGCAAATTCTTAGTCGATGTTTATATGTCAAAATCGATAATCATTTTTGTGTATTATTCATATACTGTATTACTTGATATTGCATGTTTTGATAATTGTGATTTTTATGGGTGAGCTTAGATAAGTGTCTTTATAATCTATTAAGTATATTGTACATATCAAAAACACTACTATATTTCTTTTCAGAATACAAAACATTGTCTACCATATTTCTAGCTTTGGAATTCGTTGCAAAGTTTTTTAACTTTAAGATGGTTTTCGAAAACTCGCTATCCATGTTTACGGTTTCATTATTTCAACATTTCTTAAATCTGGATATATGTCTCATATTTTTTTTAAGAATGCTGTTAAAACGTCATCCGAAAAACGCAACGATGATGTTAGTTTTGGGTTGCACATATATATGAAAATAGTTTGAACTTCATTTTTGTCTCGACGTTTGGGTTACGTTGTTTTAGCACTTCGACTTTTTTTAATAAGCAATGGCAATAATAACGTGTTTATTTATTTATTTTCAACAAACGATTTTTACCAACAGAATAAATGAACTTTTATGAAGACAATATATTAGCATTTTGGGTTCTTACATATATGTGTATCCATTTATATATTTCTAATCATTAAGACCAAATGAAACCTATTTTAAGTAAATCGGGTGAATCTAAATGTAAAACATGCAATGAAATATCAAGTCATTTAATGATTATTTGTTTTGATGCAAAATAATTGAGTATAACGTTCAATGCGTTTTGATTTTATCTTGCAGGTATATTCTTCGTTCTACCCTGCATTGAGAGCTACACAAAGGTTGACCTGAGAACCGTTTCATTCGATGTTCCACCACAGGAGGTGAGTTGCACTTAAAATGCTTATACATTATACTGATCCTATACCAACAATATTAGATTGTAATTAAAGCCTGGACATTCCTTTGTGTTTTCTCAAAAATAGATAGTTATTTGCCTAGATTCGTAAAGCGGGCTTAAACGGTTTTGACTCATTAACTTTTAACTCTTTATAACTCATTTAACTCAATTTCTTCTCAAAGTGTTTAATATCACAATTGAGCTACCCGAGTTCGTTTTCGACTTCAATCAAATGGATGGTTATTGTTATTTGGAAAAACAAATGCATCAAACATCCGTAATTGTGCTTCTTAGGTTTTATTGTTATTTAAATTATACTTTCTCGTTGCCAATTAAGGTATTGACCAAAGACAGCGTGACCGTTTCCGTTGACGCCGTAGTCTACTATCGCGTTAGCAACGCCACAGTTTCGGTTGCTAACGTCGAGAACGCGCATCATTCGACGAGACTTCTTGCGCAAACCACGCTGCGCAACGTGCTGGGAACGCGAAATCTCGCTGAGATTCTGTCGGAGCGCGAGAGTATTAGCAATGCCATGCAGGTATAGTTGTGTGTCTATTTTGAAATCTATAATTTAATAATTTGTGTAATTTAAGGGTCATTTTAAGACTTTTCTTTATAAAATATGAAAATATATATATATATATTAGCAATGCCATGCAGGTATAGTGTTGCTTTATAAATAATAGTCGTTTGGTGTGTAATTTAAGGACCATTTCAAGACTATTCTTTATAAAATATGAAAAAAATATATATATTAGCAATGCCATGCAGGTATAGTGTTAATTATTTTATTTTGAGATAGCCATTTGGTGCGTCGTTTAAAGGGTTCAATTTATAATGTTTTATTAAGATTCTTTATTTTTAAATAATTCGGAAATACATATGTATTAGCAAGGCCACGCGGGTATGAATGGTTTTGAATGTGACCAATTTGTATGTTATTGGGGGGATCATAGTTAAAGTGTGTCAGAAATAACGTGAAAATAAATGGGTATTGGATTTTGATAATATTTTTAATAACGGAAACGCTTTTAATTTGAAATGTTGCCCGTTTATATTTAGCCCTATCTAGAATATTGATCAGGTTCTAATTTTATAAATCAATATCAAATTTTGAATATGTTGCTTTATTATGAATAAAATTAATCTAATCATCCCCTTTACTAAAGGTAAGCTATTTACATGTAGGTGGAGGATATGCCTTTATTTTTATTTAAAAATTAAACATGCATTTGCAGGAAAGCATTAAAATGGTTATAAAAAGAGCTGCAAACTGAAACATTAAGAGCATTTTGGAATAAATCATTCACGTGTATTACTGCCACCTTCACGTATATTCCCCCCACCATATACTAAACTTTATTCATACTTGATAAGCACATTCAAAAAAAGTCACAAACTGCTTCAAATAAAAAAATGTTGGTTTGCAAAATTACAATAAAAGTTTTATACTATTTTCAACATACACTTATCCCATTGCAACCCCGCACCAAATTTATACATTATAGGAAAATTTGGACATGATGACCGATTCTTGGGGAATCAAAGTAGAACGAGTAGAAATGTGAGTATTATGCGGCTAGGCGTATTTACTGACTATAACCCACTTTTACGAGAATCACTATACAGTAGGTGTCCATATTTAGGCGAGTTTAAATTTTCGCGCACTTTATAATTTCACGATTTTGAAATTTCAAGAATCCGTCAACCGTTGGATTTTCGCCTTTTTAAATTGGCAATACAATTAATTTCGCGCTGTTTATATTTCTTCGCGAAAATTAAAATGTGGCTAAAATATGGACCCCTACAGCATTAATCATCGGACCTGCAAAACACGATCAATGAATGTCTTTGTTTGATTTTAATATTCTTGTTCATTGTACTTTCATTTAAGAAATATATTTTCAATTTGGCATGTTTATTGTATTTTCTCACATATAATCCAGTTTTACCAAATCCAAAACAGAGACATTTCATTGTCGTGCCATGCATGTCTTTATATGTACAGAAATCATACAGAACCTATAGAGAAGGGACTTCGCAAATCCACCATATTTGTGTATACATTGGTTAAAAAATACCAATTTTTATAATATTTTGACATGAACAAAATTTAAAAAATTTCATTGATTTAATCAAATCTTTCTGAGTAATCTTTTGCATTATATCTTTTGGCTTGCTGTATATTTTGTTATTTTATATAGCATATTGAGAAAAATCTCCAAAATCATCAAAGTCAATTTGTTTAATATGTAAATAAAAACAAAGTTTAACAACAAAATGGTGGATTCCAGAAGTTGCCTTCTCTATGCGTTTTTCAGGCAACAAATCTAGAAAAAGAGAAAGTTGTTTGTATGGTTTTTATAGGAGAGTTTGGACAATGCCACGGACTCTTGGGGCATCAAAGTAGAGAGAGTAGAGATGTGAGTATACCAAAGTGCACTCGTATAATAAAAATGTATCCACACCTCAATAAAGAACTGTCGAGCTTCACTTATTCCCCTTTTGGCAACACCATACCAACACCATACCAACCATGGCCGCCTAAAATTGATTTTATTTAAAACTAAGAATGTTGCTCTACCGTTGAGACCGCGGTTACACTGAAGAAAAATCATTTACAGAAAAGGTGTTTTTGGTTTTTGCAACAAGGGCGAAGTTAAGAAGCTCAAACAGTGCTTACTTAGTTCCGTGTCATGGCAATATAGGTTTTTATTTGTTGATATTAATTAACGATCAAAATGTAAAAATTAAATAATTCTGGCAAAAAAATGCCCCCATCAAAAGTGCGGTCCATAAAAAACACACACATTATTACAAATTCTTTTAAATAACATGAAAAAAAAACACAATGTCCAAAATATTGCCACGGCCTCGAACAATTTCCTCATTTTCCTTATCTTTATTTACGTAATTTAAGTTATTTTTCGGTCTTTTTCGCTCCTTTTTAGAGCAAATGTATATTTACAGGGAGTTCTCGACAATGCAACTAACTCATGGGGTATCATGGTAGAGAGGGTCGAAATGTGAGTATTTCGAAAAGGGGGACTTTTATTAATCATTTAATTGAAAATACAGTTTACATGCCGATTTTTTAAATTATAAAACCTAGAATGTCCAGCTAATTAAATGAAATCAGAATGCATAGGCAGAGTGTCGAATGAAGTATATTGTGATTTTCCGAAAAAAAGACACTAAGTGTATGCTTCGTTGTTTTGAAAAAAAAATCCATAACTCATTTTCAAATTTCATTTTTTTTATTTCCTCTACTCATTGTCTTTGTGTTGTGTGATTTAATAATAAATTGTTCATATTGTATAATTTTTATATATTTACATAAATGTAATAATTTTGTGTATAATTTATGCGCGAGACTAAACAAAACTTGTTAACAATAACAAACAATTAACCGATTGCAAATATTTCCTCAAGTATTTTTCAATGATTTAACCATCTAAACTAATAGTTCTTTATTTTTGATTATTTTCATTGTTCGAATTTATCAATATATATTGAAATTTTTATTTTGAAAATAACAATATGACTGTGTTTCTAAATCGAAAAATAATATCTTCAGATAATTCAAGGTTACCTGGTTCATGCAAGCATCCATGTACACTTTGTATTTTCAGCAGAACCGCTTTGAGTTAAAATACTTCGGACATAAAAGTCAATTCGATAAAATTATAGTCAACATGACCTGAGTCATCTTTGGATGATTTGTCTCCTGAAACATGTGTTAAGATTACCACACAGTTATTGCTTTTTGTAGTTTAAGAATTCAAGATTTACGTCGGTAAAGGAGGTGTTTCTATATCCATGTTCCGTTATTCTTAAATGACGCAAAATTGATATTCTACTCACGACGAGTATTGTGGTTTTGTATTCACTCTTGTTTATTCTGACCCAATCGAACAGTAATGACGCAAGTTTGACCGTTCGCCACATCCGGATTTCCTCCTTCTTAAGGAAACGCGATTTTGCATTGCTTGTAAAGCTTGTCAATTCATGTCCTCTATACTATAGCTAAGATATGCAATAGAATTTTGAAGAAAGTGATCATTATAATAGTATTGTGATCATATTCATACTCAACAGAAAGGACGTGCGCTTGCCAGTCCAAATCTAACATCCCGGAACGAACCACTTTAGTAAACAAAAAGATCTCGTTATATTTCTAATCATTTTCTTTTTCTTTGAACAGTAAGGACGTTCGGTTGCCAGTGCAACTCCAACGCGCCATGGCCGCAGAGGCAGAAGCTGCAAGAGAAGCCAGAGCCAAGGTACGTTTAAGATAAATGATTAAAACTCGCGACGTATACTTCTTTATATATAGGGCAATGTTTTGAACAGCTTTTAAAACCTCATAGTTTTTGGGTTAGAACGTCATGAGTTAACGTCGAGAGCAGTGAAATTGCGTAAATACAATCCATTTCGCAGAAGTTGAGGCCGCACGCTAGGCCAGAGCCAATGTGCGTTAGAAAAGTAGCGTCAAAATTCGCAACGTGCATATTTAATTCCAGTTATTTTTTTGATTGATTTAATTGACTAAGTTGAAAGGTTGTATGGGTTTTACAGCCTTATTCATACAAAAAATAACGTTTAAAGTAAGAGAGGCAAGAGCCGAGTACGTAAGAAAAGCACCGCAAGAGTTTCGCTTCATTGCGCTTCTTTTATCCATTATAATTATTATTAATATTGATTTAATTGATTTTGATGAAAGTTGTATAAGTATTACAGCATTTTGAAAAGCATTAAACTCAAAATAACTTATAAAACATGTTTTACCTGGTAGGCGTCAATAAGTATAGCTAAACCTATAATTTATTATATGAACTGTAAATTTATACGTCATATCATACAAAATAGCCAAAATGTCATAGTGTTGTAATACCTCACAAAATTCCATATCTCCCATACTATATCCATATAGGTGATAGCAGCGGAAGGCGAGAACAAAGCTGCGCGCGCACTCAAGGACGCCGCTGACGTCATCAATGAGTCATCGTCTGCTCTGCAGCTGCGCTACTTACAGACGCTCAACACGATCAGCGCAGAAAAGAACTCCACCATCATCTTCCCCGTACCGATCGAGTTCCTTTCCAATTTCAAGTCGTCAAAGTAAAATTTGATTTGGAATCACCAAAGTAGATGTTGATTTCAAATTATCAACATAAATTTGATATCAAAGCATCAACATATGTTTGATTTCAAATAATCAAAGGAAATTTTGATTTCAAATGATCAAAGAAGATTTTGATTTCAAATTATCAAATAATAGCTTTTGATGATGACATATGACAATTTTTGCGTTTTTAAGACGTCTCACAGGATTTGGGTGTAAACATATATAATGACGTTGTTAAATATGTGACGTCATAAAAGAATGAGTGACGTCACATGTATATGAGTGACGTCACATGTTTATTAGTGACGTCACATGTGTATGTGTGACGTCACATCTCGTATACCGGATAATGAGCATTTCCCATTTTGGTGGACTTATTGATATGTACTTATTTAATCAGCAAACGAATTCTTATTTTCATAACATTCTTAAGCAAATTCGAAATTCACGTGAAAACGTCACGAAATATATTTTATACTGATCATTCAATGATCACGCATGATATTACGTTCAGATTTGAGAATATTTCAGTGTTTGTTTCGGTCACGTGTTTATAAAACAGTTTTTTTTTTTATTTGGTTTTGTTGGCACAAGATAATGGCAGGGAGGATTCATTAATTAAAAAAATGGCGATGTTTGAAAATTGAAGGGCTCCTTGCATAAAGGCGCTAAGTCGATAAAGTTTTTTTTCGCGCTATATATATAAAATTCTGTGCATATTTGATATTCTAAAATATATATTTATCTCAAATGCTGTGCATATCTAAAAAATGATCCCAGAAATAGTTTATATGATGCAATCTTACCGTTATATCATTTATGACAGAAATCCCGATCATATTTCGCTATATAACAATTTATTTCATTCATTTTTGGACCATGTTTTCTCAAATCAGCTAAAAAATCTTCTTAGTTCTTTTAAGCACGGAAGCCCTCAATTATATATATGGTATATATAGACGTTGTTATACTATCTGCAGATTCGTTAAGTTTGATGTTTGTTTGGAAATAAACGGGAAATGGCTACTATTGCATTCTTGTGCAATAAATGAATGATGAGTATAATGTAGGTACGATTATTTTTGTAATTAATTCTTTATTCTTGCTTTGTTTATTGTATGTCTTAGTAAATTATTATATGACATGTTAAATATTTTACAAATTCATATTTTATTACTGTTTGTAGTGTATGCCATTGGTATTCTAATAATGAGACACGTTTAGAGATTAAAATAAATCGCGTGACAATTTTCCTTGTGAAAATTCAGAGGATGTGTTTGCTTCACTTTTTTTTTCATTTTGAAAGCTGTATCTATAAGAACCACCATTTCCATTACAAAATGCTAATTTCAGCATCATACATACCTTTATGGCAGTCTTGTAATGTGTGATTTCACTGTTTTCTTCGAGCAACTATGAAATTGTCAAGGAATAATGGTGTCAATCGTTGCGAAATCCAGTAAAGAAAACGGTGAAAATCGCATCCAAGTGATTTCATGTAATCTGGGCTTTATTCGAAATATCATAAACAAATTTTAAACAAGTTTGAACATGTTCGGGAACTGCATTTATTATTTCGTGTTTGACGATCGATTTATTTTTAGGGTAATATAAAACATTCTTGCTCCTTGTAAATGTACATATATTTATTGTTAGTATTGTCAGAGCTTAATTAATATTGTCTGGTCCATTTTCAATGAATTCAGTTTGGAAAAAGAAATCCTTTCAAAACCAGGGACTTTTTTTCTCGTTTTCTAGTCAGTTTGAAACTAGGATAAATTTAATGTAGTGTTCTAGAGTAAATTGATTATGCGAAAATACGAAACTTTTAAGTGAGCGCAAACAAGTGAAAGAATTTATTTTCATGCAATATGCCATCTGATCAAAGATTCAGGAACATTTGTAAAATACTTAATAATGCTTCAGAAAATCAAACGAGATATCGTTTTAGCCAAGCGTAAAGAATAGAAAAGTTGTTATTGAAATAGAAATAAATCAAGTCGGCATGTTATTCAATTACTTTGTATAATGGTAAAACATCCATATTGTTGCATGCTTAATAGTTGATACCAATTGATGGATATGTAGTTAACTGGCTCTTTTATATACAGGAATATATACTTAAACCGATATATTTGAAATTGTTATGTGTAAAACACGGTATACATGTCATTCTTACACTATCTACATTGTGTTCAAAATAAATGTTCCCTTATTTTATTGTTGTTTTTATTTCGCGTGAGTTGTAATTGCAATTGAAGGAATCGATTGCTTGGTATTTATGATATACATGTATGTTATTATGTCCATATATTCTAGATTCTATTGATGCACATGATGCATAGCTAAATCGTAAGAACTGTTTTTATGATTATGAAACAGAATAATGATGGTCGATTGAAATACTTAATGTTAAACAAAGAACCTCTCAACATACACTAGACATATTTATAAAAGAGACAAATGATAATTTGTCGGGTATACACATATAGACTGTACCATTTTATTTATCTGATTCAACTTTGGTGTAGATTTAGATGTATAAAAGCTTTTGAATATTAGCTTAATTGTTTGAATTTAAGATAAAATGACACTCATTATCTACGTTTAACATATATTTGGCAACAAAAATGAAGAGCGTCATATAAACATCAGTGCAATGAGAATGTTTGTTAATCAAGAAAATTAAGGGTTGCAACATAATACCCCAAAATATCATCCTTTAATTTTATATGGACATATAAAAAATGGTCCCCCATCCTTTCTTGACAACCATATAAGGGTTGTGTGTGTTTAACGCTAGTTAAACCTTACCTCAAGTCATGTGCGATAATGCAAGGTGTGGCACACTGTCCTTGGACAGTCTTGTTACATTTTCATGCCAACCTATGCCATTTGTGAAGCTGTCTGACCTATACGTTACAGTTGTTTTTTAATTTTTTTTTAAAAAGTATAAATCAATGTTTTATCAACTTTAGAATGAATACAGAGCTCAAAGCTCCGAATATATAAACATGCTCGCATCGATTTGCGACCGATTTAGTGAGTACATTACCCAAAGATCTTGGAATACAGATATTTTACCGTTGGTTTAACAATAATTTATTGGTTTTTTAATCACTCCTTTTTAATCACAAATTCATGAAATCACAAGAAGCGATATGATCTGGTGTTTAATCATTATTTCAAAACCCACGAGTAAAACTTAATACACTCATAATGAAGATGAGAATATCTTATATGCATGAAGTGCAACTTTCAATTTTCTGACCTAGATCCTTTAACTTTGCATTTATTTATTGAATCATTGTTTTCGCACAAAGTGCAATGCAACATGTTTTATCTAATTTTAACACTTAATTCATAATTCCTTTCGTTTTGAGTAAAACTTGCTGCTCGTAACATTCAAGTGTTTTTCATCCTGGTACAGCATCAAGTTGTAAACTAAACAGATAAGGATACAATGCAAATCATGTCATTTAATGTTTTATATCTGATTATCAAAGGGGTCGGCGAGAAATGAAGGTTGAAATCAAAGAGTAATTTTGAGAAATAAACATCGTTTTTAAGTTATTTAGTTAATAAATTGATATTGTCCCTGTGGCTTCCTTGGGTCGTAGGCCTATATAATATAAATCAGTGAAACAAATAATATCTCACTAAGGAAAAACATCTCACGAGCTGTTCCTCAAAAAAATGTGTTTCCCAATGAATTCCAGATGGCTTGGGATTTTTTAGAACATTTTCTAGCTTTCAAGCTTGCAGTTTTGGGGAATAATGTTTTTTTGATAATTTCTCATTTTCGTCTAAGTAGTGAGAATTTTTTTTTTTTTTCAATTTATTAAACTAACTTTAAATTGTCTAATGAACTGATATTTGCAAGATATAAAAGAAAATTTGGTTATGTTCAACATTTCAATTTTTGCAGCAGGTGTTCCTTTATCAGTTTAAGGTGGCTAGAAAAGGTGAATAAAACCAGCTGTCTTGGAAAAGAGACACCTTTTTGCAAACTGTTAATGCTCAAAAACCAATATTTTTGTCGTTCGTGATTGTAATGTTGTTTTGAGATTATCTTACAACTTTGTGAAAAATGTGTAGTGGGGTGCCCTTCACTATGCCGTTATATTTTTCTTTTTTATAAACTTGAAGCAAGGAACCCGGTATCGTTTTGCCTAACGCCTTGCTCATGGTGTTATTTATATTGCGTTACATAAGCTGTGCGCTGGTTACAAAACAAATATGATAATTCAAGGGAAAGCTATGTTTAGAATATTTTTTTTTAATTGTTCATCACAAACTTTATTTAAAAGAACTGTATCGAAAACATATGTGCATGAAACCTTGTTTTTTTTTAAAGCCAGAAGTGCCAAACAAATTATTTCTAAAAGTTTTTTTAGTATGATTTGTGTTGTACACAACAGATTCTTGTATAGCTTGTAATGACGAAATATTACACATTTAAGTAAAACGTCATTCCAGCAGGGAACGCCCGAAATTCATTTGAAAAAAAAATACTTCCTGGCCCCTTTGAAATTTAAACAAAACTAGTTTAATCCTATGCATTTAACCTCATTGAAGGGCTCCGTGCAATGATGTGTTAAGTATACTTAACATTTTTCGCCAAAATGTATTTCAAAGAGGCACATGAATATACATCCATGTTATACACTTATATAATGCTACGAAATAAACGCAATCGTAATGATATAATCCTTAGGCCGCTTGCCAATCATTATATAAATGAACATTTAACAAAATTCACTGCCATTTTTCTCAAAACGTCAGACTTAAAACTTAAAACGTCAGACTTAACACAAAGGTGCACTGAGCATTTCAATTAACTCAAACCAGAGTTCAATCGTTATTCAATCTTATTCAATGTTTCATATTTCTTGGATTTCCAAGCTGAATAGATATTTTACAGAATAAATCGCAGCGGACTCCTTTTTATAGAACATTATATCATTTTGCAACCCAAATACGAATAACACAATTGTCAATAGGATGTGTTTCTTTTTTAAACGGATAAACACGTACACATTTATTGTTTTATGAATAAAGAATAAGCAAACATATAGTTTATGTTACTTGTTGAATCTGAAATAAACGAATATTATATATAATTTACGGAACATTTTCAAAACTTAATTTTGGAAATATGTTACATATTTGCAGTCTGATAAAATTGTTGTTCAAGTTAAAGCATAAAACAAAGCTTTAATAGTATGGGCAACTGCAAAACAAAAGTACTCAAAAATACATCTAAGCCGAAAATCAAAACTATCATCAGTAGTCAGTCAAATGAGCCAAATGACGGGGATATCATGACCTCATTCGAGGCTACGGATCATGGTCAAACCGTTAACTGTGCCACGGGACAGTCAAATGAGCCAATTGACGGGGATATCATGACCTCATTCGAGGCTACGGATCATGGTCAAACCGTTAACTGTGCCACGGGGCAGTCAAATGAGCCAAATGACGGGGATATCATG
>LQRL01186819.1:0-24158 GCA_001703475.1 Hydroides elegans
ACCCCCCCCCCCTCCCACGAACACTCCCCCCTTTACGAATATTCAGTTTTGGGAATATAATTTAATTTTAAAAATGTTTCAATTGGGGATACAGGGATCACAGATGGTCTAATTGAAGAGAAAAATCGTTGTAGAGGATCGTGGTTATCGAGCCTGCAAATAGTCAAAGATGCAGTGTATGTTGAAGATGTACAATATAAGAATTGATTTATTGACAAAAATATATATTCATATTCACCTGTTTGACTAAAACTGCGATAAAAAAATAAGATGTTCGCATATGCTATGAACGATTCAAAGTAATGGATGAAATAGTTAGCTGTAAATGCGTATACAAACTTTAGGTTGCAAAATTTATCGAATTTATGTGTATGCCTCTTTATTAAATTCAAATTAATTAAAAGTGATGAATAACGTTAGCAAACCGCTTGAGATATGAAATACATCTTAAAGTTAATTGTGACATTTTCGGGAGAGTGAAGATATTCGTTATAATTATTGTTTAGATATAAACATGTATGAATATATATTTGGCTATGTTTTTAAATAAGAATATCAATTGTTGAGTTATGATTCCATTAGCAGCATAAGATTCATTTGGTCTTTCTTGTAACATAGTATGAAGCATACATTAATCTATGGCACCAATCTGGCGCTTGTACATATTTTCTCGGCGCTAATGCACTCGTCCATGTACTAAGCGTCCCTCCTCGTCTACCCTATGCTGAATCAATATGTTTGGCTAAAGTTTATAACTAAAGAATGATCCTCCTAGTAATGTGTCGATTATGTGATACGAATATTCTGAAATGAATTCAAAAGAAAAAGGTGTGTTAATGTGTCGTTGTTAAAGATATATCAAGATGACACATTAAGATCACTCAGTGATGCAGCAGCCTCTTGGCCTTACAAAACCATATTTTTATCTTCACACCTACATTCACCTTGAATGAAATATAGTACGGTATTTGTCTTTAATGGAATTCCGACCTATATTCAAATATGTTAAGACAACTATAAAATAGAAATATAAATAATAAAGGATGTATTGATAGACTGTGATTATGTGAGTGACCCAGTTAGTTAGAAACATGGCGACAAGTTCCACAGCTTTAAAGGAGTTTAGGGAATGTTCCATGTGTAGGGAGGACTTTAATGACCAGATTTCAGGTTGATGCAATTTCTTCTTGATGCGCTTAAAGAAGAGAACTGGCTAAAACAAAACATACAAGATGGTAATTCAATTGTTGTGATTTAGAAAGATAAACGTGATTCAGTACGTTAAACGCATTGAAACGCGCATTTATAGGCGATGTGTACTAAAATTATACATCACAATCACATAACATGTATATAAATGAGTTAATAATCAATAAGATTAAAACCAACTGAAAACGTTTGATTTTACATGCATATGGTTGGATCCAATCTCAATATTTATTTCATCTAAATGGTTATTAAAGTTAAAAGCTGATATTGCAATTTTGTAACCATTAAAAGTGTGAATTTCACTTATCATATCAAAATCTGAAGGAAAAGGGTCTATGATAATCCTGCAGTGTAATTATAAAACATTCATTTATAGTACTATGTTAAATTTCAATATCTTTAAAATGAATAATACGTTTAATGAATATTACAGGAGAGGTCGATCAGTTTAAATATTAAATCGAAGAAAATATAATTATCATGATTTATTACTCGATGCGCTGTTAAACAAAATATTCACGGGAATCATAAAGACTGTTTTATATGTTTTGGTTTTGTAACCCCGATATATATGATATGTTGTTTGTTCATTGTAAACCTTTTATATTAATCGCAAATATGAAACTTACTGCACATCCGATGGAGCAGTCTACTGGTGCAAGGATTGCCAACAATGGATGTGCAGTGGTTGCAACGGATCTCCGATACCGATACCGATATAAACGTCACAGGACATAATTTAAGTTGAAGCATACCAAACAAGTTAGAAATAACCCATATTGAAGCTTTAGAAGTATCTTCGGGACACAAAAAGTGATTTAATCATATAGAATAGTTCTTTTATTCTATCGATGTTAAGATAGTAACATTCATTGGAAACCAAACAACAGAGTTGAAAAGCAGTCGTAAAGTTCTATTATCAGAACTGAACGCAATTTGAATCAGTTAAAACAAATGCTCAAGAAGTAATTACGTAAACTGGCTTATAATGGTCACGCCTTCTTAGATGAAGCTAAACGAAATAATAAGTTGTTATCAGATTTCACAGTAAAATGTGATGAAATTTCAATAATTGTTGTTCAAGGCTCTAGATGGACACCCTCACGTGCAGCGCTATTACAGACGTCCGATAGTTCTCAACTGGAACGACAATCACGAATGAGCGCAATGGTCAATCAAAATGAAATGCAAAATGTCATACACGCCCAAAAACACCACCAAACCCCAAACGCAATCCCAGACATAGCATTGATTATAGCAATATAATCTTATAAAAGAGTAACACCCAAAATACGTTCCATGGACTATCCGTTTCATCGATAATAAACTGTGGGTCGGTATGGAAAGCAGGGTGAAATATTTGATATCAATCTAAGATGTTTAACAAAGTGAAACAATGATGCCTGGAGTTATGTTAACGATTTCATTGGTCTCCCAGACAACATCTTCCTCTTTGTCTGTAACTATGGCCTGCACCATGTAGATTCTAATGGAAAAGTAAGTAACAGGATTATTTTCGGAAATTGTAAGAGCAGCGTGTGTCACAAGACGACATTTTACGCTTAAAAACGTGACTCGAATAGCATAATGACTTATACATTCAACCGCTCATGGAAGAAGCAAGCAACGATACCATCACCGGTCAAAAAGGGAAATAAAACTCAGTCTAAGCGCGACAATGATTACCATGTGTAGCTACTACGTAGGCAAATTATGCATGATGACCTGGTCAGCTGGCCAGCTGATTATTACATGTATCGCAATAATTGTTTATACTTAACTACTCTCATAGGTGACGATAATTTTCCAATACACGATTCAATATAATCGACTATATGCTAATAAACTTGCAAGGATACATATTTATGTTAACATATATTGAGTGTTTTATTATTTTGATTGAATATAGATGATGTTTGTCCACACGAATGACACTATTTGACTTCAAATTATGGTTGAATAAAAAAAGAATTGTTTATGTAATTTTACCCGAAAATCACATCCGAAGGAAACATTGACGTTTGTTTTATTTCTAAGGATACTACTTTCATAGCCACGGCAGTTTAGACAGTACGTTTTAGTTGTGTTTACCTACCCATGATATGTTAACATAGGACAATAGTTAATTGCAATTGACTAGAGTATTGTACACTCAAAGCGAATGATTCATGCGGTAAAATAGAAAATATCTATTTTAAATTCTGCAAATGCAATCAAACGTCATATATGTATTTGAAATATTTTATGCTGGTAATCCACTTAGCATTAACACCTTTATGTCGAAAGATGTGCGACTAAATTGATTCCTTTCTCAAAACTTTGGATATATTTAATTTGCATTCAGAGGCGATTTTGAAGTAAATTATGTAAGGTTTTGCATAGTTTTTATATGACAAATTATTTTGACCTCCCAGTGAACTTGGTACCGTTTGAAACCTATAATGATGCAGTTTAATTTAATATAATTTGGCATAAATCATATCGTGGGAACATGATTTACAATACAATTAGTAAACTGGCATTTAGCCCAATGTTAAATGCCATGTAATATATGAAAGTTTATGGCTTTTTTCGTTAACAATGCTTTTGACCTACACGTAATCTTGGTACAATTGGAAAAAGCTGTTGATGAGGTTTGATTTGATATAGTTATGAATCAAATCCTATCGTGGGAATATTGCTCAAAATACGATCAAAAACTTAGTAGACTGCCATTTAACCCAATGTTAAACGCCAACTTATATAGGAAAGTTGATGTGGCTTTTTCGTTCACAAAGTCTTTTGACCTACCAGTAATATTTGTACCATTGGAAAAAGCTGGAGATGAAGTTTAATTTGATATCGTTATTAATAAGATCCTATCGTGGGAACATTGCTCAAAATACGATCAAAAACTTAGTAGACTGCCATTTAACCTCATGTTAAACGCCAGCTTATATAGGAAAGTTGATGGGGCTTTTTCGCTCACAAAGCCTTTTGACCTACCAGTAAACTTGATGCCATTAGAAACAGGACAATATGAATTTTTACTTGTACAATTTTGACTAAAATCTTATCGTGGTAACATACCGTAAAACTTAATTTAAAAACTTGTATCTTCCCATTTAACCACATGTTTAAGATTTTTTAAGCTCTTCATTTGAGGCACTGTAGACGATGCTCTTAATCCCGATGTTCACAAAAGCGATAAGAAGGGGGTTGAGCAAACAAAACATAAGTATACCAAAAAGGGCGATTTAAACTGCCGTGTAGCAAATGATCATAGTCTTATTGTCAAATTATTGCGTTTTAGTCTTAAGTTTAGTAAATTATATTCATTCACTTGTTTGCGATCAAATTATAATGAACTATTATACACTCAGAGCATATTCTGCAAATAATAATTTTATGTTTTATGTAATATGATTATATAATGATCATATGTTTTAACTACTGTGTACAATCAGTGGAAATTTGGAAGGCAATGCCTTAATCATGTATGAAAAAGATATACAGTGGCAGTAAGGTCCTGATACGTGACCTTTCAACCACACAGACACCTTTATGGAAATCAAATGATGCAAAAAGCTGAGTCTCAGATATCCTATATAATGAGTTTGGTATATACAATGGACGTGTTGATATAATACACTTTTCAAAAGAATTATTTTGATTTACTCTTTTGATAAAATAACCATGGCTGTGAATATATAGATTAACCAAATAAAGTGCTTCCTGAAGCATGAGTAATATCGTGTTGGCAATATCGAAGCATACGTGGGATAAATCAACAGGCTAGCTTATAATTAATTAATGAAGCGAAAAATAAATCTTCGAATAGGGCATTGAAAACTTATTATATGTTTGTGTAATACACTATCAAAACAGCCCTGAAGTAAAAGGCAAATGGGTCCCATTCCAATTTATAGAACGATTAAACAAATGACGTGTACATTGCGTAGTTAATAGTTTGTTGTTAGTTACAACAGTCTAGTTGTGGATAAACTGAACTGAGAATGTAGAAAGATAAATTTCTTAAAAATGTATGTGGATAGATGATAAGTTGTTCAAACAGGCTTCAACCAAACGTCATAAACGATGGCAACCGGATTTACAGCTTTACAGGATTTGAAAGAATGCCCCGTGTGTAAGGAGGAATTCACAGACCCTCGTGCTTTGCCATGTGACCATTTGTTGTGTCAAGACTGTATAGATCATATAAAGAAAGGGATTCAAATCAAGTGTCCCGTGTGTAATACTACACATGATGTGAGAAAAGTAAGGCGTGACTTCAGGTTGATGCAATTTTTGGACGCTCTTAAGGAAGACAACAGGCTTAAACAGAACCAAAAAACAGGTAATTGAATAGTTATGATTAAGATAGCTCTAAATTAAAGAATAAATATATTTAAACATATATTGGTGACGTGATTTTAGTCTTTTCGTACCCAATGTATTATTTTTAGTAATGTAGATCGATCTAAAATTATATATATGTGATTTTGACTTTCCGTTTATCTTATATGTTTCAATTCAGATTTATCTTGTATGCATTGAACACTTTTTGTACTATAAATAAACAGATGAGGAACCACACTGTCAGGTATGTTCATCCTATATAGCAAACTATTGGTGCAAGGAATGCCAACAGTGGATGTGCGATGGATGCCACCAATCTCATCCAAATATACCCTCTTGTAGACACCACAAAACAGAGCCACTATCCAAAAAATTAAGAGAAATCAAAACACAATATGAAAACGACAAACAGACAATACTGGCAAGAATTCAGAGTTATATTTCAGCTACAAAGAATATCGAGGAAAAGATAAGTGAGTTAGAAATGACACAACTCGAATCCCTAGAAGCATCATCAGGACTTCGCAAAAAGTGTCATGATGATATTGACCAGTTCTTTGACTCTATCGATGCTAAAATATTGACATTTATTGGCGACAAAATAACCGTGTTAGAAGGCGGTCGAAATAATTTAAAATCTGAGCTGAATGGACTCGAAACTAAATGGAATCAATTAGAACAAATGATCACTGAGGACTCACGAAAACTGGTTATTGATGGGCAAGCCATTTTAGATGAAGCAAAACGAATCAATTATTCGAACACTGATTCCGAAGTCAAATTTGATAACATTTCAATAAATGTGGTACAAGGTCCTGAATGGAAACCATCAAGTGCAGCTTTATTGAAGATGTCGGATGATACTCAAATCACATCACAATCAAGATTGAGCAACACTCCAAATAAAATGACAAGTTCAACTGCATTATATGCGCGACCGACATCACCCTCTAAACCTAAATTGAGCGCAATCGCAAATAAACAATTCAAGCGTACAAATGAGGTAGAGCTGGAATTTGCTCCATGGGCCATCCGCTTCATTGATGATAAACTGTTGGTTGGTATGATAAACAGGGTGGACATATTCGATTTGAATCTTAAACGCATTACAACTTGGACCAACGATGCCTGGAGTTATGTCAACAATGTTGTTGGCCTCCCTCACAGCAACTTCCTTCTTGTATGTTTCAATGGTCTGTTTCATGTAGATTCGAATGGTAAAATTATCAAAAAGATCAATTCCGGAAATTATAAAAGTGGAGCTTATCATGATGGAAAATTGTATGTTTATGAGAATAATTCGAATAGCATAATAACATATGCACACAACCGCTCTTGGAAGAAGCTAACTATGACGCCATTACCCGTCAGAAAAGGGCACAACACAATTAGCATTAGCGACAACACGATAATCATATGCAGTAACAAAGAAGACAAATTGTACATTATGAATCACGATAGCCAGGTGCTTCATACCTTTGGCACCAGCGGATCAGAGGTAGGTGAGCTGACATGTCCATATCTATGCCAGGACGACACATATGGAAAGTTGCTTGTTGCCGATTACGATAATGATCGTTTACAAGTTCTGGACAAACAGCAACAGTGGAGCATCGTGAATATGGAGCCTGTAGTACTTGGACCACACGGTGCAATTTATGTAAATAGTGTTATATTTGTTGTATCCGGATCTGACAAGAAATTATATTCATATAAGGCAACATAAATGCCCTTAGTGACGCAATATTAACGTCGGACGAATGAGGTTATGAATTCCACGCACTCATTTAATGATATCAAAAAAAAATTATGATTGACTGTAAATAGGTTGCGTAATCGAAAACATAACTCTATAAAAATATCACTCTATAATTTCTATTGTTTTAACTATTTTTCTGTTTGCATTCAATGAAATATGAATTCTTCACGAGGGACAAAAATTGAGAACGTCGAGACATTGCTTTAAATTTATGAAAACTTAAGAGACCATTCAGGAAAAAGAGAAAAAAGCGAATTTGTTGAAAAATTCCATGTAAGATACTTTGTATTCATCATAACAAAATAACTACTTTCCAAATTTTTAACGTATTTTGATAATATTTATTCTTATTGCGTCACTCAATTCAATTTAAATGCACTTTTATTCTAAATATTTTGACAAGTAGGGATAAAAGGCCATGTTTCCTTTTAACTTTTAAATGGCATCATTTTTTTGTTCAGTTACTATAATATGTTGCCAAGAAATGTAATAATCGAAATTAATTGAATGATGTCAAATCTCCAAAAAGGAAAACGACATTGTTTTGTTTAGGTTGTCGGGGCATGCCCTTATTTTTTCATATAGCTTGCAGTCTTTTTTATTTCTTTTAACATAGAATGACGTTTCACATTTTTTACATATAATGATTTATCTTACGTAATATATATCTTACCTAATCGTTATACCCAATTGCATTTTTGCTATTTGCTGTCATATGAGTTTTGTCTATTGTTCAAATTAATATATCACTAGGAAAGATAATAGTTTAAACTTTTATTGTGAAATATCAAATCCAAGCAAAATCAATCGTTTCATATAGTGAAGTTTGTATCTAAAAATTATTGAGGTTGTGTTTTAAAAGGGTCTAGAGCAAGATGTATTTAATTTAGTCTTACAAATTATGTTAGACTGATTTAAAAGCTGTTCATCCTTGGTCTATTGCATCCTTGATTTTATGGGAACAAGTCCAACAACGACAAATTTAATATTTTCATTTGCAATTTGTTGGAATTCAGAAAATATGTTTATGATCAATATGAATGAAAGAGAAACTTACATATACAACGAAATACCAGGTTTTTGCCACCATGCCAGCCTCTATTTTGTATTAACTTAGTTAAAATGTATTTTACCAATATCTTAAATATAAAAATTGAACGTAATCTTGTAATCATGAAATAAAGATTAGATTTTCGTTATCGCTCGATCATGTAATGCTTTGTTGTTAGAACCATTAACTTCAATGTGCATCATATACCATATCAAATTCACACGCGATTATGTTTTCAAGACATTTTATATTATTTCAAAACATTAGATAGCTTGCATATTTATTGCACATGTTATATTATTTCAAAACATTAGATAGCTTGCATATTTTTCATTAAATGCCTTACAAACACAAACGCTAAACAAAAAAGGTACCGAACGTATTAGTTAATGATTGATTAAGCAAAATCATGGTTCCTCCATTGTAATAATTTTTTACCTGATAATGACAATTATATCTGCATGTATTTAAATTTGAATGAATAAAACAACTGATGATTATGTTCTGTGATACCTCTTTGAGTCAAGAATACAACGAAAGTTTGTTGGTGTGTTTTTTTTTGTTATAATAAAATATATCATAATGATAGATTTTTTTTCAAATACGATTTGCAAATGAACACAATAGTGTCCTATCTAAAAAGCGAAACAAATATACTTTTCAAACATTCTCTCAATTGATTTTTACGTAATCTGTTGTCTCACAGAAACAAGTTGGAACATGTTGGAACAGGTTGGAAACAAATTGTATGAAAAGATAAACATTAAATTAAGTCACTAAGGCACTCTTTATAACACATTAAATGTAAGATAAATTAAGAAAAGTATATCCTTGCAATCAGCTCCATACTAGTCTATGACCTAGTCACAAAATTATCACAGACAAATCATTATAGAAAACAAACAGTCTAGTAAACCGATTAAAACATTCATAATTTAGACAACATTGACGCCTACAGACTTCTTTGTAATATGACCGATTGATAATGTCTGTTTTGCATAACAATCCCACTTTAATGGACAGAACTCGACACTAAATAACCAATCCAAAATTCACATTGTTTCAATAGCAATAGCTGCTACTGACATTTAAGATACGATCGATTGTAAAGGTATTTATGGGATTCAAACGCCTTTTGTTGGAAATAAACGCTATGACAAAAAATATGATATTTATCGTATCAACACCAAATGGGAAAAGATACATTTTATTCTATTGAGTATGTCTCGTTGGCATAATGTCCTCATTTAGAAAAAAAAGTATCATGTAAATCAATGTGTTTAATAAAATGTACGTTGATTCAAGAAAGGTTTTATATAATTATTGACAATTAAATCAAATTTGTCAACATAGGGCAAACACCAAAAGTGTGCTTATACAGAACGTATAGTTGAATCGCTACTTGGAATATCATTCTTGTTAATCTTATTCAATGTGCTAATGATAAAACATAGAATACTCCAATAAAATAACATCTTGGATATAATAGTTACAGTATTATACGGTTCCCGATCACAAATAAGACAGAATTCTTTATAACAATTAATTGAAGCGAAAAACAACTCTTAAATTTGCTCGTGAAATATGTTTGCTGAGGTAAAAGCATGTATGTATTATGTATACAATCCAGCGCTAAGCTCGGTCTATGTAAAACGTCTTCTATTTACTCACTATCGATATATGAGAAGTACCCAACGAGCGGATTTCAATAAATCATAATTCTATTTCTTCTTACTTTCGTTAACACTAATCATAGTAAAAAATATTATTATTATGAAGTTCTTGCATTATGTTATCCGATTAAAACACACACATCTATGTCTGCAACAATGCATGAATAGCAATCAGTGAAATTGAATATTTGAATATGATTATTACCTGAGTTTTAAATTAATTTGAATGTATGTTAGCATGTCATATAAAATTATCAGTAAGAACAATCATTTGAATTTCATTCAAATTATATTTCTCGATAATCCTTATATATGCCTCGAATAAAAGCCTTCCGTAAAACATAAGAGCATTGATGCAATATAAACACGTATTTATCTATTATGAATGCATTTATAACAAACACGGTAAAAGGATATTAAATGATTACTTAACGGATAGTTTATGCTTTATAATTTATTGGTGCTTTGACCGATTTTCTGAAGAAAATGGCGACCTGATTCACACCTTTACAGTAACTCAAAGAATGTCCCGTGTGTAGTGAAGAATTCACGGACCCTCGTGCGTTGCCATGTGATCATTTGCTCTGTCAAAACTGTATCGATATAAGGAGAGATTTGTATCAAGTGTCCTGTGTGCAAAACAAGACACGATGTGCAAAAAATAAGGTGTGATTTCAGACTGATGCAATTTCTCGATGCTCTGAAGCAAGAAAATGAGCTAAAAAGGAGACATAAAACAGGTAAACTGAATATTTTTTATTCATAAAATGTTAAAATTTAAATGCGAGGCATTGTTTACCTAAATAATTAATTGTCAATGCTCGTTTGATATATTATAAATTTCTATAAATCGCAGAAAATGAGACTTATTACTCGAAATTTGACATGTGTTTTATTATATACGACTACAAGGATATTTTAATCGTGATTATATACCTAGATAACACAAACAGAATAATACTAATTTTGCATATAAGTAAACCACACATAGATTCTCTCTACTTTAACTTGCTACATCACTATGAAGGGGTGGCTGGTTTTGCATTGTTCAGGTACTAATATTGAAAACTGAAGTAAATGACAGATTGACGCTCCTGATTTTCAGAAAACAATACATCATGGTAATCATCTAAGGACGCATGGTGAAACATAGATTTTACGCGACCGAACGTTATGGGTTGTGCAATATATACACGCTACGCACACAGGACACCAACGTCGAATGTATCTCATTTAAATAGTAATGAAACAACTTCATTTCAGAGAAATTGTTACGTTATTGAAACTGTTACGTCACAAACGCAATAGAAGAAATATAGCATAAACCAAGCATCACTTTGTGACTGAGGTTTTTTATGCATATAATGATAAAATAAATTCATCGTGTTATAAATAATTATATGGATCGCTATATTGAGCATTGCATACCTTGCTTACTTAGATGCTGAGCCATACTGCCAGGTGTGTTCATCCGATGGAGCAAACCATTGGTGCAAGGAATGTCAACAGTGGATGTGCAATGGGTGTAACCGATCGCACCCCAATATACCCGCATGTAGAAATCACAGAACAGCCGATACCTGAAAGGATTGAGGATATCAAATCACAATATACAAATGACATAGCAACCATTCAGGCCAAAATTCGGCATTATACTACAGGTGCAAAAAATGTTAACAAAAAGATAAATGAATTAGACACGACAAAACTAGAGGCCCTAGTGGCATCATTAGATCTTCGCAAAAAGAGTTTTTTGATGATTTAAAAGAGTACTTCAACTCGATTGATGCTATAATAATCACGTTCATCGAAGTCCAAATCAAAGAGCGACATGAGTGGTATTTTATCTGAACTTAACAAACTCGAAAACAAATGGAATCAATTAGAACAAATGCTCAAGGAGAACTCGCGTAAACTGGTCGTTCAAGGTCAAGCAATCTTTGATCAAGCTAAACACATTTTATGTTCATCCTCTGATTTCGAAGTGAATTACGATAGCATTTCAATAAAGGTAGTACAAGGCCCCGTATGGAACCCATCAAATGCAGCGCTTTTAAATATATCTGGTAGTTCTCAAACGTCGTCATGTAGTTTTCTTACGTCTTCAATACCAAGAATTAGTTCAATGACAGATATAACCGTATCTGCACTGTCTCTAAGTGCACGTCCTAAAACACCGTCAAAACCTCAGTTGAGCTCAATTATGAACAAACAATATAATCGCATGAAAGAGGTATCAATGAAAGAATATCCATCAGTTATCCGTTTAATTGACAATAAACTGTGGGTCTGTACGAATAAAAAAGTCAGTATATTCAAGCTGAATCTCAAGCGCATAGCGAAGTGGAAAAAGCTTCCTTGCGGACAAATCACCGATATCGCTGGTCTCTATGACAAAAGCGCTGTAGTTGCCGGTTCACGTGGCCTGTTTCATGTTTCTTCAAATGGTAAAGCGATCAAAACTATTGACGTTGGTGTTCATGAAAGTGCAGCATATCATGATAGAAAACTGTACGCTTACGAATATGTGTCGAATAGCATATATATCTATGAGTACGACCGCACATGGAAAAAGAGGAAGCAAGCAACAATACCATCACCTCTGAGAAAAGGACACGACAACACACTCAACATCAGCGACACGACGATCACTATATGTAGTCACTTTGAACACAAACTATGCATTATGAATCACGAAGGCCGTGTGCTTCATACATATGGCACTCACGGATCATTAGCGGCAGGTGAGCTGAAACATCCATACCTATGCCAGATAGACGACGATGGAGCGATGCTTGTGGCTGATGAATTGAATGATCGTTTGCAAATTTTGGACGCAGAACATAAGTGGAGCATTGTGAATATGGACCCTGAAGTAAATGGACCCGTTAGTGCAGTTTATGTCAATGGTGTGCTATATGTTGTTTCACTCGACAACAAGAAGCTGTATTCATACAAAGCAACATAATTGCATGGTACGATGTTAAAGAATCTAGGGATTGAGTATTATATATAAGATGTATATATTAATTATTATGATTATTATTATCATAGTATCTTATTACAGTGTGTTTTATAATGTGTTTTTAACAGGAAAAACGCTTTAGTGGTGCATGTAAAGACTAAAAAATCAATCACCTTCAGTTCGATTTTACTATCAATAACATGTTAAGGCTTGAACATCCCTAAAAGATATCATATGGAACATTATCTTTGTCATTTATAACACTTGATTGTTTATAAGTTGCTAGCCTAATAGTGTAATATTCAAAATTTATACGCAACGCTGGAGTTCTCATTGTTCATTTTAATATATTATGAATAGGAAACGAAAACAAATATTTTTTTAAAATTACGGCTGTTTACTCATGTCTAAATCGTCCACTTTCGTTTTATAGATCTTCCGAACCTCGCTCTGCTGAAGCAGGTCCTAAAGCCGATAATGCGATTCCCTTCCCATTTAACCCCGTCTTAAAAACTTTAGAACTGGCTTTAAAATCGCAAAAATTCACAAATATTTTGATTATGTTCCTAACTATAAATTTTCTGAATTTTAAGAAAATCCTAGAAAAGATACAGATTTATATGATGGTGTCCGAAATCTTGCTGCCGAAATTAAAACTAAGTTAAACTCATTGTAAAAAGACAGATTTCAAAAAATAAGATAATCACAAAACATAATTGCTCATTCAAATAGAGATTAGAGAGTTTCTAACTTATAACAAATGCTTGAGGGCCTTAATGACATACTGAGACCTTTCTCAATTAATGGACACTTCCAATTTGACTCATATAATGGACACCTTGCTGTTGAACCATTGCGAATTCTTTCAGGGACAGTGTTTTGAAAGAGTTATTTAGAAAGACCAATTAATTCTCGCATCATTTACCCTTTACCGCTAGACTAGTTTTAGTCACTGATAGACTAGATAAATTACCATTTTCATGCGCTATATTTGAAGTTATATGATCTATACGGTAAAGACGTTATAAAAATAAGAGCTAATCAAAACTAATTCGTCCGTTCCTCTTTTACCAAAAACATGAGACATCAAACTATTGGCTCTATAACCCCATTTAAGTAACATCACGACAAGTGTCCGTTTATTGAAAAAGTGAGTTTTATTCCAAATGCAAAGCTTTAAATAAACCAAACATTCCAATTCTCAAGAATTTAATGGTTTTGTGTTTAACAACTAGACAAAAAATCATATAGACTGATATAAAAGTGACTAATCTAGTCAAGTGAAAAGTACGTAAAAAGTGTCTGTTCCAAACTTATTGAGAAAGAACTTTGTTTAAAGGTTTCTAAGTATTCTTAAGTCAAAATATCAACACATCTATTAAGCATTTATAAGGTCAAAAATGTTAGAAAACACTGTTTTAGGCAAATTCATCGTCTATTAGTTTACCTAAATTCAACGGGCGAGAGATTCGTCAGGGGAAATTTAAAAGCTGATAATTGTAGCAAAGACATGCATCCAATTTTAATAAATATTCATAGTTCGGAACAGATTTAAAGTTATAATTGAAAATGTACAATTTTCATCAAAAAACTCCTTTTAAGCCCATGAACCATCGCCAGGCATTAAGATAAGCCATTATCCTAAGTCTTGGGCAGTATGGCATTTGAAACTCAAAAACATGCTGTTAACAGTCGTGCCATGTTTGAATAACAAAAATATTAGTTCTGTAAATTTAACATATACGCGTGTATGCATAGTAATTTGTTAAATAAGTGATTTTGTTTTTGCAAATACAAGCTCACCATGATCTAATAAAATGTTCGATTTGTGGTAAAATATAATGGACAACATTTTACAAGATGACAGGGTATATCAGGTCAAAACGCTTTGAAGTTACTAGAAACAATATTTTGCCAATTTATATCAATATCTTACACTGATAGAATTTAATTAAAACCAATATAAGTTAATATATGCTTGAAATCACATATAGTGATGGTTTATATATGTTGTAACAAATGACACATGCTGACACATAGAGAGCATTCTTAGAGCTAATGAACAGCTCACGTAACAAATTCATTAGATCATTCTTTACTCTAAAACAAATTAGTTCAAATTGTATAATGGTATGCCAACATGGCATCGATGAATACATCATATAAGTGAAGAAATAAGAAGGTCACATGATGACCTATTCACAAATAATTATTCCGATACAAAACTCTGTAAGTTGTAAACCCCTTTTATATGAAATGACTGAAGCACGATTGATTACAATACAAACAGATATAAAGCAATGCTTAAGTTAAGTTGAAGCAAATTATTGCTAACAGTGGATATGTACTGGATGCAACCAAATGCGTTCAAATATATCACCATGTAGAAGTTATTGAACAGAGCCTATATACGAAAATATGATTAAAAACCATATCTCAATATAACGGAGATGCAAAGGCACTTTAGACAAACATTCAGAATATACTTCAGATTAACAATTTTTTATTAGACGAAACAAGATTTAGAAGGGATACAGATCATCATGACTGTTCAATAAGTGTTTGATGATATTGACCAGTTTGTCGGCTCGTTCGATGCTAAAATAAAGAAAATAACAGAGTAAGAAGACAGCCAGACAGCCATAGTGGTTATTTTGTGTTAGCTAAACGAAATCAAAACTGAATCAATTAGAAACAAATATCAAGGATCACTCATGAAAACTTTGTGTTGATTGTCAAGCTGCCTTTGATGAATCATTACAAATCAATGGTTCGTTCACAGGTTTCGAATTAAAATGTGATTTAATTTACATTAAGGTGGTATGAGGTTCTTAATCTACACGATCAAGTGTAGCGCTCTTAGGTATGTCGGGTAGGCCCCCAACTTGAACCGCAACCGCAAAAGAGGTCCATCGCAAATCATATGGAATGCCGAATTCTCAATACGCTCACACCGAAACCAAAATTGAACGCAATTGCAAACAAACAATGCACTTGTATTAATCAGATGCGTCTTTTTGACGCAACTTGTGCTTTTTGCTTAATTGAGCATCAACAGTGGACGGTATGCGCCACGCGATGGAGGCAATTTGATTTGAAATTGAACTACATAAAACATTGGAAAAATGAAGCAGTTGTCCTTATTAAATTATGCTTATTGTATGTGGCAAAGCTCTGTTTTATGCAGTTCCAAGAGATAAACTGATCAGAAAGATTTATTTCGAAAATTGTACCTGTGACCACTATTCAAATATCATAATGGAAAGCTATACCGAGGTGATTCAAATAGCGTTAATATAACCTATTTAACAAGGAATAAATACGTTTACAACAGGATTGAAATATACAGCGACCGCGAACACAGGTTATGTATTCAATATTTCAAAACTACGGAAAACTAAGATGACAGGCAGCCGGTGAGCTTCATGCTCCATTTTTATGTCATAAAGACGTCGAGATGGCGTTGCTGGTTGCCTATTTCGGTAGTAGTCGTTTGCAATTTTTGAATAAACGGAGTAAGCTGATATGCTGTTGATTCAAATACAACCTGTTGTTGATACATCCAAGGGTGCGATATGCATTGATGGTGTGATTTATGCAAATTTACAAGTGACAGTTATATTATATTCAGACTGTATACTTAGAATACACCGAGACAATGACGTTTAAATATAAAATGGATTTTGTCTACTATGGACAATTACACGCCATTGTTTAAGATAATTGGTTGTATATGAATGTCTACAGTAATGGATGACTGCTCTATATTTATGTGGACGCATATAGTCTGCATAAATCAGCGTTAATAAATTTCAAATGCTGCTACTAAGTAGATTATAAAACCGGCAATGTTAATACTCAACCAAAAATATCAAAGCTCATCATTTAGTAATTAGGATAATGGTTGTTTTGGCTTAGCTTTCTCGAGACTATAATTGTTCAGATAATCGCTTTATTATATATTAAATGAAATTATGAATACGAATGTGTCTTCATTTAAAATGTCGAATAGCAATTCGTGATATTTATCAAACTGGCATTGCAAAAAAAATAGTCATTCATCATCTTCGTTACATAGTCATATAGTAGTTTCTGTTACATAGATTTGAGCATATACGAAGTTCGTTAGTCGGTAGTATTCATCGTTTTTACGCTTGCCCTGTAAGAATTTGTCCTCCTCTTGCACCACATGTTTAATCCACATAGTCTTATAATGTTATTGGTAAGTGCCTTATAAGACCCACCATAGCAATGAAATGTATCATGATATATTGAAAGTGTTTTTCACTTTTCCGACGCCATGCTCAGCACTTGGTTGATACCATTCGATTGACTGTAGAGCTGACTTGAGTGTATAATGTAAACACTACAATCCCTATCCCATTTATACATGACGTTTACATGGAACTGGTCCTCAATACCATAGTCGAAGCGAGCCCTATAAACTCTGAAGCGGGTTACGGCGTCGTTTACGTCCATATCTGCGATATTTTCAATATATTCTATATGTTTGACGATGTTCGAGTTTCCTTGTTTGAATTCATTGACAAATTTAGAGACATCAACGTAAATTGTTATTAAAATCATTAAATTAACTTATGTTATTGTCGTCGATGTCATTGTTGCAGTGGAAATCGTTGCCCTTGTCGTGTTCTGTATACTTGTAAACGGTTTTGTTGTTCTCGCCTTCGACTAAGCGACCGGCATAGTCGATGATTTATGTGTCAGTGTCACTATTAGTTTATGAGTTGACATCGTATATGTACATTGTAAGACAAAATATACAATCTTTAGTTTGTAATATAAGGATTTAAGAAGTGCATGAATATGATTTTATATTTCAAAGTATTCATAAGATTATTCACAAATAAAAAAGTAAGATGTTTCACAAATAAAAAAGGTAAAATCAACATTAGGAAATGTACGCTTCTATGGGTCGAGTAATTAAACTGTTGTCATTGATACGCGTTGCAAATCTTGTATTACTTGTATAAACATTTGTTTCTTATATAAGGATTGTGTGACCATTTCTAACCATATGAAACCATAGAAAACTTTGTGTAGCCATGTGTAATCATGTGTAATCGTATGTTACCATATGTATGTAATCATATATAAAATTATGTAATCGACTGAAGCCTTGTCCAACCATACGTAACCTTGCGTAACCATTTGTATCATTGTGTTATAAAGTGCATTATTGTGTAACTATATATAGCCATATATGAAAATAGCTTACCTTACGTAACCAAATGCATCATTGTGTTACCATATGTAACCCTGTGTAACCATATGAAACATGGTGCAATTATATGTAGCCCCGTGTCACCATATCTAACCTTATCTACAGCATTAAACCTTGTTTGAATGATTACGTATTATATTTAAGATAACGAGATGTGCATAAACAATCGTTCAGCAAACGTCGATTCGCAATCGCATTTGCATTGAAAAATCCTAGCTAAAACATTTGCAATTCCTACGTTGTGCAAACGTCAAATCACAATAGTTTGGTTCAGATATGACGTCGCATGATAATAACAATGAGTTATACGAATGTGTATATAAATTAATTGTCATTAAAACATGTATGGTTCAAGCATTTATATTCATCCTTTCAGCATACGTCGGATTGCATTGGGGTTGTCGAGATATGAAGTCTTATAATAAACTTCATGAATATAAGATCTATATACCTGTATGTGTATTTATGTTGCTTAATTATATATAAAACATGCATGGTAAAAAAATTAATGAATTCAATGTTCAGCACAAGTCAAATTTCAGCGGGATGCTTGGTATATGACATCACATGATAAACAACATAAATTTAAGATCCATGTATCTGTACAAGCATGTAGATAACTTAGTTGTCATTAAAATATGCATGGTTAAGGTACTTACATTTCCTACGTTCAGAAAACGTCAAATATAAATTGGCTGGTTAGGATGCGACATCTCATTATAAACAACATTAATGTTACTCTTTATGCCGTTATGAGTACATTTTATTAGAGCATACATGCTTGAACAAAAACAATTCCTGCATTTAGCACACATCATATCGCTCTGATCGGGACTAGGCGGTACATAATTTACGGCATTTATATATGTACTTTAAACCGTAATGGGTATCTTGAAAACTTAAATTCCATTAATCAATTCATGTCTTAATGTTTGTCGTTAAACAATATCTATAAAATGCAATACAAACGATTATATTACGTCTACTATGTCTATGTGCCTAGTAGGACTAGAACTTTTGGCTGATAGCATTATACCTTATATCAAAGCAATAGATCACCATAAATGTATACACACTCGTATTCTTATCATAGTATACGAAAAGAAACGGTTATATAGCATCAAGCGTCCAACCTGTATTTTCTGGGATATGAGAAATACTCAGAATTTATTTGTAATAAAGTGTGATTTATGCTTATTCCAATACTATACATTAAATTGATAACATCTGACATTCATTTGACAGTAATAATGAACCGTTCAATAAAGCATGACTTATGCATAAACAACATAATGATAGATCTACCTCCCCACTCCTCTTCACATGCCATACTTATACGCATTGATTCCTCTAATTATGTTGCCAAAACAACTCGACCTATTATCCGTACCAACACAGTAATATTATATAGACTTACCGAAATTCAACCTCATTCAAACATGCCCGGTAGCGCCAGGGGGGGGGGGTACTCAAGTCATAATTGATTTCGCCTCAGAATATTTTTATTCAATGTTCGGCAGTGGTGGGTGTGATTATGAATTATCATTATCCCTTAATTCAATGGGAATTGAAATCACTTCTAGTTTATTATGTATAATCATCGCACAGCCTAGTTACCAATGTCTTGATTGTTTGTTTGACGCATTTGCAAAGATCCATTAACAAAATAGTATATCTATTATAAAGTATAGGAGCTAATAATTATTTTTCCAAAAGCATATTCAACTGTTTGCAACAAAAAATAGCATAACCATTTAGTAAAGTATATGTATATTTCAACAGAAATAAGTTTGTACTATTAGAATACACATTTATTGCAACACATTAGTTGAATATTTTCTTATTGAATGAGCAGCTGTTTTCAGTATTGAACACAGTGTTTGAATAGATCAACAATTTTCTTATGTCATTTGAACATTATCTTGCAGTGAACTCATCCATATTTCACGTTTATTATAACACACAAGAGACGAAGACAGGGAAATGCATAGAAAATAATTTTGGACACATAACCATTGTATTCATTAAAGCATGCATGCTAAAACATTTATTATTCCCACGTTTAACAAACATCAAATTGTTCTGATCGGGATTAAATGTTACATAATTGTCGGCCTTCATATTTTTTCTTTGAATCTTTATGTGTATCTAGAAAACTAAAAACTTAAATTTGATAAATATTGAATGGCTGAATGTTTTAAGCAATATCAAGGATTCTATTAGGTTTACTATGTCTATTTGTTCGTGTTCGCCTTTATGACAAATATTTATGTCTGACAGCATTATAAATTGTGTCAAGCCAATAATTCACCATTGAAATCTAGTTAAGTTGATATTCATATACATGTATACAGTCATTCATTTATCATATATGTTAAATATATAAGACTCACTTAGATTTTATTTCTAATAAAGTCTAATCAATGCTTACATCTGTTAGTCATTTGATGGAAATAATAAACCATTCATAAAGCATGACTCACGTATAATTAGCATAAACATAGATCTATCTCACCACACCTTTATACATGATACAATTAGACCCATTGATTTTTCTAATTATATTGCCAAAACAAATCGACCTATAATCCGAGCAAACAGAGTGATATTATGTAGACATACCGAAATTCAACGTTCGTATCCTTACTTAGTCAATGATACGTCAGCGAGCAACTATTTGTGTTCCTTGGAAGGGGAATTCAATATCCTCTACACCTAGTTGAAAATCATTGATTTTTTCTTCCAATTTGCGTATTGATTTTGTCTGAGAATAACGCAAACCTGGTACTTAGCTTGAAGAGTTTAAAGACTTTATTTTTCTTATCCATCATATATGCATAAATCGATATGGTTAAATATTATTCCCTTGAAGACTGGGTGCTGTTTTTGTCTCGGCACGATTTTCACACAGGGATCCAAAGGTCTATTGCGGTTCTCTTAAGCTCAGAAAAAAACTCATACAAATATGCCCCGTCGCCTCAAGGGGGTACTCAGGCCATGATTAAATTCGCTTCAGAATAATGTTCATTCAATGTTTGGCATTGTTTGGTGCATTTATGAATGATCATCGCTTAATTCAATGAGGAATCACTAATAGTGTATTATGCATAATCAGCCACAGCCAAGTTGATAATGATTTGTTTTTTTTATTCATTTGATTTGATCAATGATAATAATTTTACTATAAAGGATATAAGCATTTAGTTGTGTTTCCAATAGCATAATGAACCTGGTGATTTGAGCTAAATGATTGATCATGTAAACAAACAGCAACCTGACGCAAAAAAGTGCATGCCTCGTTAGATAAGTATTGAGAGGTTTATTGAATGTGCCAATGATATATTGTGGCAACTATTTGTTTACATAGTGTTGTTGGTTACGTCAATCGGGATATGGCAGATATATACAGTCAACTATATACATTAAGACTATTGGAATGGATTAACAGAATTTATAATTTATTTTTTGTAATTTGACTTAGCCAAAATTGTTTTAAAATGGCGACAGGATGCACTGCTTATCAGGATTTGATAGAATGCCCAGTATGTAAGGAGGAATTTACTGAGGAATTTATGAAACCTCAGGCATTGCCATGTGATCATGTGTTGTGTCAAGACTGTATAGACCGCATCAAGAAGGGAATAAGAATTAGATGCCCCGTGTGTAACACTTTACACAAAGTAAGCCAAGTAAGACAAGATTTCAGGTTAAGGCAATTTCTGGACGTCCTAAAGGAAAAGGAAAGGAGTAAAAAGAACAAACAAAAAGGTAGAATTTTTGTTACAGCATCGACTTTTCAAACTAGAATATAAATTAGGTCGCTATTTGCCAAATAATGAAATATTTATAATGAGCTCTTCGCATATTATGTTTCGTATCAAAACATGTTCGATTTATGTCTTGTTCAATATGTTAAGATTAATATTATTGCTTTGGTGGGTTTCAAACATAAATAGCATAAACCTTTACATATATGACACGAAATGAGTTTATTGTGATACTGCTTAAGAAAAAAGTATTTATCTGTTAATGTGAATTACAGTGATATACTTTATTTTAAAACTTCATACGAACAAGGTTATACATATAATTAGGAAGATCTTGGTATATTACTGTACAATGAAGACATAATTTGTGTTTAAACAGCTAGAAAGTTGTGGAATTTTATATTTTTCTTTCAATTATCTTTCTTGCAGGCTTAAGTGCCCGCCTTGTTTAGCAGAATAAGTGTTATAAAACCAACTTTTTAGGATTAAAGGGCAGTTTCAAATTATCATCTTGCTCAAACGGGTAAAGGTTGTAACTGACACTTAGCTGAAACATAGTATATTGGATATTTCTGAATCTAAATTTTTGATTTATTACTACAATTGATAATTAGTTTGAGCAAGAAAATGTAATAACAATAAGATAAATAATAAGCCCAACCTTTTATAATCAAAGACTGTGTATCAGGCTGTTTCTTTACTATTGATAACTTTTTAAGTGTTAAGCATTAACTTGTCAAACTGAGAAAGACACTGGTGAATAAATGATTTAAACTGCTCTATATATAAATCTGAAGCGCAATACGAGCAAATCTAGTAATACAATTAAGATAGTTTTCTTAACCTTAATAGCTACTTAAGGCTGCTTTCTATCACGAGACCTACATCGGAGTATGGAAGTAGTAAACACCAGTTTCGACCTTTTGCCTATGCAATGATTGGCTTAAATGTGCACTTAGTGCAACCTTTGTACGCACGTTTACCATTTGCGGTAGAAATCCAAAGTTTGAAAACTGTTGTTCTCGTCAGATTCTTGTTTAATGATCATAGTTACAAGTTTACAAGTCTATCATGTTTACTTATAGTAAAAACGAAAATATAAAATTGAAAAATCACTGAATTTATAGTATAAAATCATCATTAGCCCTCTGAAAAGGCATAACAAATGTATTTTTCCCTCGCGTTGTCGATATCCATGCTTCACTCGGGTCACTAACAGTTTTTGTAAGAAATCTCCTGCTGTGCGATGCATTTTGTGCCCAACATAGCTATTTTTTAAACAGATTTACTATCAAATTACAGGGGATGACCTTGGAGATGAACCTTACTGCCAGGTATGTTCATTAGAGGATGCCCACTATTGGTGCAAGGACTGCAAAAAGTGGTTGTGTAGTGGATGCAAACGATCACATCCGAATATACCAACATGTAAGAACCATACTACGGAGCCGTTATCCTCAAAGCTCCAAGAAATCAAATCAAAATACCAGTGTGAGGCAAAGACGATTAAGACTAAAATTAAAAAATACACATCAGCTGCGAAGTTTATTGAAGGCAAGATAGATGAATCGGAAATGGCACAGATAGAAGCTTTAACAGAATCGAATGACATTCGAATCAGATGCATTGACGACATTAACAAGTATTTCGACACAATCGACGATAGAATTATGGCATTTATTCAAGATCAAATATCTCCATTAAAGCAAAATCGCAAAAGTCTTTTATCTAAACTGAGGAAACTCAAAATAAAATGGAATGAGCTAGAACAAATGATCAAGGAGGACGCACGCAAACTGGTCGTTGATGGTCAAGCCATCTTAGATGAAGCAAAGAAAATTAATGAGTTTTACTCTGGTTTAAATATGCAATATGATGACATTTCAATACAGATCACACCAGGCTCGACATGGAAACCAACAAAAGCAGCTCTCTTAAAGATGACAGGGGGTGCTAAAATAACATTAGGTGCCAGACCAAAGTTACCATCACAGCCTAAATTGAGCTCAATTGCAAACAAATCGTTCAGGCTTACGAAAGTGGTAGATCTACCAAATATTCCATATGTTGTCCGTTTCATTGATAATAAACTGTGGGTCGGTATTGAGAACAGGGTTGAAATATTCGATTTAAATCTGAACCCCATAAATC
>LQRL01186819.1:24611-39290 GCA_001703475.1 Hydroides elegans
ACTCCATCCAAGTTATTGAAAAGCTCCAAGTTCTTGAGAAAAGAGGAGTCTGGACCAACATAAAGATGAATCCCGATGTTAGTGGGCCAATTGGCGCGGTGTATGTCGATGGTGTGATATATGTAGCAGCATGTCAAGCCAGGAAGTTATATTCATACACAGCAATATGAAACGGTTAGCAGAGTTCATGGCAATTTGATATCAATGTCAAGGGGAAATATGGTATTGTTACCATACATACATTGAAAGCTACCGTCATGATAATTTAAGGTAATCATTGGTAACACATTAGGATATTTTATCATTTACATGTTTTGATATCATCACTCATGTTTCATGTGTTTGACATTTTCTTAGCAATAACCTAAAGAAAGGTCTAGTGATTAATGATGATGTTTATATAAAACGCTATTGTTCCCATTGTACAGGTAGTTGCACGTCATGTTTATAGAAATCTTAACACATTTATTTATATTAACGTTTCAATTATCAAATTTTAGCTTTGTAAATGTAACATATATACTTGTATGTAGAGACATTTGTTCAAATAATGATTTATCTAGATTGACTTTGAATAAACCAGCCATAACAAATAAGTTTAAACATATGATTATTTACTAAACTTAATGAAATATGAATGAGAATAAAAAGTAATCAAGATATTCACATGGGAACATCAATTAATAACAATGATACATGTAAACTTGTTTAAAATGAGGTTCAAAACTTAGATAAAAACATTGTGCATTATCTAAAATACTTGCAATCGATTACTATTTATTCGAAATCAATGATTTCGTTGATAGCAAGAGTTACAACTCGAAAGTATTTCCTTGTGGTTATTGACTGCGGATTACGTAATGCCTGAGCTAAGCAGATAATAACAACTATGCAGTATATATAGCCATATCAAAACCTAAATGTGTTATTAAAAACAATAAAAAATTAAACTAAGAAATGGTAATAAATGACACATGATGACACATGTATTACAAGAACTATTGTAGTATTGAAATCTTAGCGCACAAACAATGACAAAAACCAAACACAAGAAAAATGACAGAGTTCCACCTTTTTTTCTGGAGTAGCATTCATACATGACAAACAAAACATGCCCACAATATTTAATAGGATCAATGTGTTAGGCATACATGTCAAATATTTATAAACATTGTCTTAGTTGCTTTATAGAAAAGTGGCATAATATTATATAAACGATGCATACAACAAAAAAACGTATTTACAGAACTTCATATGGATTCTAACAATCGTTCTCCTCACACGACGTCTCATCCTCGGAAATATCAGAGTCACTTAAAGTAAACAAATGGGCTCTATATCCACTAGACTTTTATTCCCTTCCATTCCTTCGGATGTTTCATTTTCGTTTCTATCTCCAGAACGTGACGGACTCGCGATGTCCAGTCTAGTTTAGAAACTCACGCTTTGTTTCATTAATATAAGAGCGTTTTCTCATTTTGAATGGCTTTTGGAAAACAATAATTTTTGTTATAATTCAATGACTTTTTATTATTGTAAAAATACTTTATAATTTGAATCAATCCTTTGACACATCTAAAAATGCTATAATTTTATCATTAGTTTCAATAAAAGATATGTGGGGGTAGAAGGGGACGACGATTTTTTATTGAAAAAAAATGATATTCCTCAATAATCTGAGCATTTTATTCGCAGTGATTTTCTCATTCAGCTGAGAAGATCGTGCAATAATAATTTAAATGCAGAACGATTTAATAGAAGTTATGGCCAGTATGAAATTATATTCTTGAAATGTATGAGAAATAACATAGTAAAATCAGACATGGGTACACTGGTCGTTTATCCCCAAGCAGAATGTTAGACGTCTGTGTTCTTATAATAAAGCGACATTTTTAAAATGGTATTTAGCTAACGCTATCTAGAAAAAAAATTTGATTAAGGACCGGTGTCGCGGTGGTTTAGTTGTCGCGGTAAAATAGTTGTCGACAACTTTTTCGATGAGACCGGTGCATCGAAAGAGTTGTCGCGGTGAAAAAGTTGTCGTTTCTTATCTGACCCCTTCAGCTATGTGAACACAACCCCTCCACTTATGAGTTGATCATAATCCCTTGAGTTTCGTGGCATTTATCATGTTTATGAATTGAATGAAGGCTTACAAAAGAAGGAAATGTCAAACTCGTCATTTATTGGAACAATAAATATGCCATCGATATTTCAAAACATTTTATATATTAATTGAAAAAAAAAAACATTATAAATCACACTACACGTCTTATGAATAAGTCTCTTCGTAATGAATACTAAATACATTGTACATTGAAAAAAGTTATAAAATGCTTAATCAAAACACGTATAAACGCTTCATATAGGGCGAAATTGTCCCAAGTGTGCACCAATTTAGAACAATAACTCAACGTTCTTAATTTTTACCCCTCGTAAAGAATTCATATATGTTTAAGATGCATGCATTTAATTTATATCAAAATCTTAAAACGAAAGAAATTATCAAAATAAACTTATTTGAATCAAGCCCTATAGCTGATAATCTATTAATACAAAATGTAATCAAAACCCCGAAAAAAATCTCGCAAATTATTTATTTTGTCCCCGGTGAAAAAGTTCAAAAGTTCAAAGCACAACCCCTCAGCACCCCTTATAAAGAGAATATAGAGAAACGACAACTATTTCACCGCGACAACTAAACCACTGCGACACCGGACCTTAAAATAGTGCTCTGGTCATTGTTTGGGGTTTAGATCTTTGACATTTGTGAGCTAATTCCCGACTCTGATTCGGGTCAGAATATATGCAAATTCAAATTAACCCCTACACATGACCTCTTGAATATAAGGGATGTTCCACAGGTTTCGCTGGACTTAGAAAATTCCGGACGTGAAATCAGGGTATACACGTATTTACAAAAATATTATATAAATTGTGTAAATGTAATTAATTGCTAAGCAAGAAACTGCATAAAATAGTGCAATTTTGAATCATCTTGTCTCGATAAGTTAAAATATATAACTGGTTTTCCATGTGCTAAGATGTCTATACTACAGTAATAAAAATTTCACATTACAAATATTAAATCATGATAATTCTAAAATACATCATTAAATTGCGCTAGTGTTTTGTAAAATATGATTGTATGAGTCTACTTAGTATGTTATTTAGTTTCCTTCCTTTTTTGTCCCATGGTATGTAAACATGACATCGCATCGATAATATTAATCATATTGGAAAATGTTTATGTTGTAGATATTCGAAGGTCACATGATACGTTCACAGATAATAATCCGATACAGAATCGTGTAAACTATATATCCCTTAGCATGAAATGACTGAAACAATAACAGCTAGTCAGCAATGATGAAGTTAAGATTCTCTATGCGATAGTGGAAAATGCTTTAAACAACATTTTCATTCAAGATAGGAATATGAAATCAACAACAATTTGTCAATAAAAATAGTACATTTAAATAATTATACGTTACGATAATGTTTGATTTGTGTTACTTATTTTTGTTGTATCAACCCTATACGTTTCGATAATGACTTTTTTCATTGAAAACATCGGTTTACTTCTTACGAAAAGGATATGATCCACTCCTCCTACCAAATGTGTTTATCAATTGAGCAAATTATTGACAACAGTAGATAAATGCAACCAAATGCATTCGAATATAGCCGTATGTAGAAATCACAGAACGGAATGTATATCTAGAAACGTAAAGGATATCAAATCACAATATAAAAATGACGCAAAACATTTCAGGCTGAAATACAACATTACACCACAGTTGCAAAGAGAATTAAAAATTAGATAAGTGAGTCAGAATAAAACCTAGATAAACGCTTGAGAAGTATCATTAGAGCTTTATATAATGTCTTATGTTGATATTGACCATCTATCGAAAAAAAAATTATTGACACTATTTGAAGTCGCAATCACAGAGTTAAAAGTCCACCGAACTGGTTTAGTTTAATCTAAAAAAATATATAAAATAAGACATTGACCAACGTTAGCGATATTGATAGTTCTCCTGATTAAAGTTTTATCCTTGCCTTGTATGAAGCGAAGATGTGTTTTATGTAGGTTTAAGAGGACATATGCTCAGAACGATTGAATCTGGTAATTTTACAAGTACTTATACTAGCATCTATAATCGGCACGGGTGAACGCGCAGCGTTCACCGTGCCTTTATAAAATTCACATGTTTTCTGGTACCAATCCTATTACTGCTAAAATTTACTTCCGGTTGAGCGTGGACAATTACCACATGGTGATTATTTAATTTTTCGCAATTAATTTCACGTATATGTTTCTATCAAATGTATGCAGATGTGGAGATAGTAACCGTATCATATTATTATTTTTACACAAATGCGTTGTTTTAGCCAATTTCTCAAGTCATAAAATAATCTTTAAGTAGTGTGCATTAATATAATTTTGATACACTTTTTAAGTCTATGAAATGGGCGATAAAAGATAAGCTCCACTTCGAAATCTTAATAGCTGTCATTTGGGTATCTAACCTATTTCAAAACATTAGTTATAGCAATCAAACAACCAACAACGAAACAAAAACAGAGAAAAATGCATTTAAAGTGATAAAATAGTATTTTAAAGAAATCGAATAGAATTTGCATGGTTACAACTTACAATCGACGCTATTTTACATTGCGCAAAATAATTGTTACGTCACACATGAAGCCAGTTGCAATTAACGTCTTAAATAGCAGGTGGAAACCAAAGTGCTAAGACAATCCAGTAAACTCAAAGATACAAATAGAAATGAAGAATTAAATGTTAAAATAAACGATATGTAATAACATTAACCGAATTTGGTAAAATGATTATTCATAGACGGACATACTTTTTTTCTATTAGATTCTAGCATAATTTTATTAATTTATTTTATTTAAATTGTTAAGCAGCAAATCGCAAATATATTGCTCATCATTTTTCGATTTCGAATACACAATTACAGTTGCAATAAGATATCAACCATATACATATTTTCTATGTCTCATAATAAAGACACTTCTTAAGATAGATCTAATTAATGATATATGCCAAAAAAGAGTATGAAATAAGAAATACATATTATTGTGATTGCAAATAAAATATACATAATTTGTTGATGATTTCACTTACTTGTAGGTCTATAATTTTTGGTTGGAACGGACATATTTTGCTGACATTAAAAATGGTAAAATTCTGGAATTAACTGTTTAGATTAGTTTATATAAATCCCGGGCCATTTTGCGGTAGTACATTTCTAGTACATGCATATCTATAGATTAACTAGTAAACATTTAATATGAGCATGTATTTATAATTATTTTATAAACATTAACTTTGAGGTTAAACTGTCAGATACGATCATTTTATGTGTTAAAGTCATTATCTTAGTGTATATGACGTCATACAGCTGTATATGAATATACCTGCTTGTCATTGTGTGAAACTACATATATCATACCATCAATAAACCTGGACCTCTGGGCATATCACCAACTGACTGCATATTGTCAATGATATACTTACTTTGTTCATCTAGAATTTGTAAACGACTATTCTTGAAATGGGCGACCTGCAACGCATAGTCGGTGTCTTCTTTCCATAGTTTTAAAGCACTAGATCTTCTTGATCCACAATTTGTGATCGAGGTCGCTTTACGATATCATCCTGTTGTCGCTTATACTGAGTCCATCTATTCCGTGTCTCGAAGGTGATATGAATGAGGTTTTTTCTTCCATTTTCTTCCTTTTGTACAAGGAATACATGCTCATATTAAATGTTTACTAGTTAATCTATAGATATGCATGCCTCTTAATTTAGTCTGAATCAATCAGTGTTTCTAACTTTTGAACATTGCTATTTAGTGGATAATAGTGCACTGATTGTAAGTAAACAACTTGAAATATGAAATAAAGCCCATCATATAGTAATAAGGAAAATTGATGTTTGTGATTTATATACTCCAGATTATAATTGTCCAAATATTACTTTCGAATATCAAATCGAGGTGTTTTTTTTTAATTTCAGTGGTAGAATAAGAGTTTGAAGCATATAAGAAGTTTGTAAATATGTAGCATTCATTACCAAGTTTCCCCCCGCGTTTACCCCATGTATGATGTACATATCACGCCATGGTTAATGGTCCTTAATTGATATTTGACTTCTTTGTCATGACTCAATTAAATTATAGGAAACTAGATTCAAAACAAAAAGGCTATATTTGTGTATGTTTATCTTATAGATCACAATGAATAAATGATGATGCAGCCTCTCTTATAACACCATATTTCAATCTTCACTAATACAATTAACATTAAAACACATAGTGGATATATCTGTAATTTAATTCAAACAGTTTGATCCATACAAATGATGTGTTTTGCCACATAATACTTAATAAAAATGGATGCAAGGCACTATAGATTATTTTATATTGGTGTGATTGCAACGTTATATAATTATACAAAACTTCAAGATGAATTCGTGTTAGTTTAAATATAATTTAAACTCGGTTGGTATAACATCTGATTTATAAATTATGTCTTCACGATGCTCTTAATGTTTGAAATGGACTTCCATTTCAAAACAAATATAAATAAAAACATGATAAAAGCATTCAAGTAATCCTTTTGATTATTTCTCTAAAACACACATAGTTAAAAATGAACTAGAAAATTTAAATAAAAAAAAGCATTTCCTAAAAAACGTTATAATTCGCATAATATTCGCAAAGCTTTAATATAGTAGTAATATTATGCAATACAAAATATATAATGACACAGATAGATTTATTACAATCCGTTTATGCGCAAGACCAACGTTTTGATATCTTATTCAATAAACTGCATTGAGTTGATAAGGTGACCTTGCCTATTAAACAAGTACGCCAGATCAGATACGTCCAAAGTCAAGTGGTTTATACCTGCATTTGTATTTAGATAAACCAATCTTTATATGCATAGACTAAGCTTACAATGCAAATAGTACATCGCTTTGTTGTTTGTTAAGGAGAACAATATAAATTTAAACAAATAAAAATAACAAACATATAAATATACAAAAAGAAAATTTCTGATAGCATATAAATGATTAGACAGTGATTAGGTTGTTGATGAAACTGAATAATTAGGAACATGGCGACAGGTTTCACGGCTTTACAGGATTTGAAGGAATGCCCCGTGTGTAGGGAGGAATTTACTGACCCTCGCGCTTTGCCATGTGATCATTCGTTGTGCCAATATTGTATAGATCATATAAAAATAGGAAATCTTATTAAATGTCCCATTTGTAATACTTCGCACGACGTAAGAAGAGTGAGGCGTGATTTCAGGTTGATGCAATTCCTGGATGCTTTAAATGAGGAGAAAATACTTAAGCAGAATACAAAAACAAGTAAGTTGAATAGTTTTGATTTATAGGAAACAAATATCAAAAATTTAATTAATTGAAAAGCATTAAAACGCAAATTCATAGGAAGTGTATACTTAATTTATACATCATAATTACACAGACTCAATGTTATAACATATATTTTATTCTTTCAATATTTTATTCACCTTAATGGTTAATTCAGATAAAAGTAAAAAATCATATTTGAATGTAATTACAAGTGTGAATTGTGCTTAATTGATGTAAAAATGTGAAAACAAATGGGAGGTCTCACGATAATCCTGCAGTATTTACGTTTTAAAAGATATAATTTCAAACTTCTTTTGATCTTTTGCATTTAAAGTTTCAAAAATACTATATTAGAGGTCAATCAAGTAAAATTATACAATTATTATTTTGATATATTGCTCGTTTGCTTTATTTTGAACACAATATCCACGTGAATCAAAAGAGTGTTATAAAATATTTTGGTTCTATAACCCCGTATGTAAATCATGTCCTTATTTGTGCATTGTCAACCCTTTTTAACGCAAAGATGCAGAACCCTCATGCCAAGTCTGCACATCCAGAGAAGCAAACTATTGGTGCCAAGAATGCCAGCAGTGGATGTGCGATGGATGCAACCGATCACATCCAAAAATACCAGCTTGTAGAAATCACAGAACAGAGTCAATATCTGAAAGGATCAAAACAATCAAATCGCAATATAAAAATGACACACCAGACATTAAGGCTAAAATTCAGAATTATACTTCAGTTGCAAAAACTATAGAAGAAAAGATGAGCGATTTAGAAATGACACAAATGGAAGCCCTAGAAGTATCATCAGTACTTCGCCAAAAGTGTTACGATGATATCGCCCAGTTCTTTGACTCTATCGATGCTAAAATATTGACATTCATTGGAGACCATATAACAGAGTTGGAAGGCCATCGCAATGGTTTATTATCAGAGCTAAATGAATTTGAAAGCAAATGGAATCAATTAGAACAAATGGTTAAGAAAAACTCACGCAAACTGGTGGTTGATGGTCAAGCCATCTTAGATCAAGCAAGACAAATGAGTAATTTGTATTCAGATTTTAAGGTAAAATGTGATGATATTTCAATTCAAGTGTCACAAGGTCCTACATGGACAGCAGCAAGTGCAGCGATATTAGAGATGTCGGCTAGTAATCAAAACACATCACAACCACAAAGAAGCGAAATTGCAAGCGAACTGGGATGTTCAATGTCATTAGGCGTAGACCCAAAATACCCATTAAACTCGATTGCAAACAAATACTACTCACGTAAAAATCAGGTCGGTCTACGAAGCGAACCATTCGTTGTTCGCTTCATTGCTAGGAAACTGTTCGTTGGCATGGAAAGCAGGGTGGAGATATTTGATTCGAGCCTGAAACTCATAAATCAGTGGAGCAATGTTGCATGGGGCAATGTCAACGATGTCGCTGGTATCAACAAAGACAATTTTGTCGTTGTCTGTTCTGATGGCCTGTTTCATGTAGCAAAAAATGGTAAAGAGTTATCTAAAATTGATTCCGGTCATTATAAAAGTGGCGTTTATCATAACGCAGTATTATACGTTTACGATTACAAATCAAATAGTATAATAACATATACTTATAACCGCTTTTGGAACAAGCAAACCACGATGCCATCACCTGTTGGAAAAGGAATTAATTCACTCAGTATCAGCGATACCACGATCACTATATGCAGCCACTTAAAGGGCAACATCTTTATTTTGAACCATACAGGCCAGGTAATCCGTACCGGCGGCACTCAGAGATCCCGGGTGGCAGGGGAGCTGAGGAAAGCATATCTATGTCAGGAGGATGATGACAGAGCGCTACTTGTTGCCAATAGCGAAAATGATCGGTTGCAAGTGTTGGATAAACGGGGCGAGTGGCATATTGTAAATATGGGGCCTAAAGTGGTTCGACCTCGAAGTGCAGTTTTTGTTCAGAGTGCTATATATGTAGTATCAGGTGATAAGAAAATATACTTATATAAAAGCCCAAGAATGAGTGGTTTTCCTGGTATTGGTGCAACTAATACAAACAGTGGATATGCAATGATTGTAACCGATTACTTCTCAACATAAACTCAAGTAGAGACCACACAACGGAACCGATATCCAAAAAAGATTGAGGAAATCAAATCACAATATGAGAACGACGTCAAACCCATTCAGGCTAAAATACAAAAAAAAACATATACAAAATACCTCAGATGCAATGCTTATTGTAGACAAAATAAGTGGTTTAGAAATTACACAGAATGAAGCCTTAAAAGTATCTTCAGGTCTTCGCAAAAAGTGTCATGATGATATCGACCAGTTCTTTAATTCTATCGATGTTCAAATATATGCATTCATTGGAGACCAAATAACAGAGTTAGAAGGCATACACAATGGTCTTTTATTAGAACCAAGCGGACTCGAAAGTAAATGTAATCGGTTAGAACAAATGATCAAGGAAGATTCACAAAAAAGTATGAAAAACAGGGTTGAAAGATTTGATTCGATGACAAACCACATAAAGGAGTGGAGCAACAATTCATGGGGCTTTGTCAACGATGTGACCTGTATTCATGATAGAAGCATCGTCTTCGTCTGTCGTAATGGCCTTTTTAATGTAGATGAAAATGGAAAAGTTATCACACAGATCGATTCCGGTGATTATAAAAGTGGAGCTTATCATGACGGAAAATTATTAGTTTCCAAATATAATTCGAGTATCATAATAACATATGCATATAACCTCATGGTAGAAGTATGCCGAAACAAGATAGAAAAGAATTAAATACACCATAATCAGTGTTACAACGGTCACCATATACAACAACGAGGAACGCGAATTGTAAATGATTAATCTTAGTTGACAAGTGCTTCATACATATTTTAGTGACGTTTCACGGGCGGCAAAGGAACCTTATTCTCCATATCTAAATGTCTAAGCCTTGATGACGGCAATAGAGTTATGCTTGTGGCCGATGATGGGAATAATTGTTTGCAAATTCTGGATGAACATTGTAGGTGGAGCATTGTGAAAATGGAACCTGAAGTTATCACCCGCAAGTGCAGTTTATGTCAATGATGTGATATTTGTAGTTTCACATATCGACAAGGAACTGTATTCTTATAAAGCAATATGAATGTACGGAGATGTTTTATATACATTTTTGGATTAAATGTTTCTTCTACAATACATACCATTGAATGCTTTGTTTATAAAATGAAACATTCATTGAATATGATATGCTAGTCTAAAAGGGTATCATATCATTTTCTTATTCGTGTTTTGATAAACGTGTAATTACTTGTTTCATTTATACGTTCGTGTTGCTAGCCTTAATAAACTAAATTTGAACGCTGTTTCATATGGTTGATATGAATATATTTTCTCACTGTACATTTTATATGTTCCTTGATTCATACAGAATCAAAACATATGTGCTTAAATATGTGTTCTTATTGTAAAACTGTATATCATTGTGTATCATTATTTATCCAAAATGATTAAATCATGTGTGCTTGAAATATTGTTATGATAACCATACTTTATATTTGGAAAATCCAACTAAGAGGACATATTTTCAAATTGTGTCAAATGTACACAACAATGTCAAACAAAGTCATTATGAGATCATTACTTGCTACTTTGCGGTCATAAATACAGATGATCAAATGAACACAAACAATTAGATGTTATAGAAAATATCGTTTCGTCATTTTACCTCACAGCGTACAAATATGCCATGAACCTTCACTGTAAATGGATAATTAAAACAATGTACATAATGAGAAAATGTGACTTAATAGGAGGTAAAAGTGAGGTCAAGTTCGTGAACCAGGAGGTAGCCAAATTTTGTTTATATCATGAGAATCCCATGACATCATAATATTTACCTATTGTTCACACTTCGATTCTTAATTTAAATGACTGTAAAATATGTGTATATGGGTCTGACTAAAAAGAATTAATTAAAATTCAAATATGTGTATTTTTATTTGTTGCCAAATTGAAGGTATACTTACAAGTAATCGATCACATTCATCATCTGTATACAGTGCTATTCTCTGCTGAAACTTGACTAGTCACCCGATGCATTCACATATAATTATGATATATATAAAACCATGTAAGCTGTGAATCCCTTTCACATAAAACAATTGAAAGCAAAACAAAGTATGCATAATGGATCATATAGGATAAACTTGATGCTTCATTTCGTTGTCAGAAAAATGATTATTGGGTATTCCTTGTTGCTTGTAGCAGAAACAATAACTGAATCCAGATTCAAGGTGATAATAAAAATTGGAACATACTGAATATTGAGTCTGCAGTAATACTAACCCTTGGGGCAGTGTATTCAATTGTGCGATATGTGTAGTAATACAATTGAATCAGTGAGCTGCCTTTATCATTACCAGCTGGAATTCAAACAAATGGTATTTACCTACCATACTTAAATGTATACATTCTATTGCTATCAAGTTAAATATGATTATTTCAATTATCGTGCTATTACATTACAGTTAAATGCTTGAATAATAGTTGTTATGCATATCGAATGCAGTGTATTATAGATATAATAGGAATAACACCCGAAGGATCCATATCAATGTAGTTAATGACCCAAGGGAAGGTAATAGTATTGCCCAAGTCCGAAGGGCGCAGGCTTTACTTTTACCTATCCCAAGGGCTAATAACCATGTTGGTATGGATAATGAATATTTTATTCCTTTTATTACATGAGAATTATTTTAGAAATTTTGAAATAATCAAATCGACATTACCGGGTAATATCAAAAGTGATATTGACCCGATGATATTGCCCTGCATTTACTTTAAAGGAAATCAGAAAACATAATCAAGAGTCGCTTTATATATTCATAACACTTACATTTAATAATGCTAGGTTATACATTCATATATACATCAATGGACACATCCCAAAAACCTTATCCGTGAATAAAACGGATTTACACAGTGTCTTATGTCTAGATCATAGACCTGTCAACAATACAGACACTATTATGGAAAATAATTGAAGCAAAAAATGTTCTCAGATACCATATATTATGTGCACGGCATATACAATGCATTTGTTAGTATAATGAACTTCTCAATGCAAAGTTGTAGCTGTGTGTGAATGGGATAAGCAAATACAGTGCCTCTTGAGGCATTGGTAATATTGTATTAACAGGACCGACAAAGCCGTGTCAACTAAGAACAATTTGCTTTATCAAATAGTTGAGCTAGAGATTAATCATCCGATCTGCTATTGAAAAATATATCAGCGTAATGCAAAATCAAAACAAACTTAAGTATGGTGGTCCTAAATCCCATTTATACAACGATTAACCAAATGACGTATATACTACTTAACAGGTACAATTTATAGTGAGAGTTATAAAGTTGTGAAAGTATACAAATGGAACATAAAATGTAGACTGATAAATTCATTAACGATACGTGTGGATAAATTATAATAATGTCGTTGTATGAAGTTTCAGCTAAAAATGTTAAAAATGGCGACAGGATTTAGAGCTTTACAGGATTTAAATGAATGTCCTGTGTGTAGGGAAGAATTCACTAAGAATCCCTCGTGCTTTACCATGTGATCATTTGTTGTGTCAGTACTGTGTAGATCATATCAAGAAAGGGATTCAAATCAAGTGCCCTGTGTGTAATACAACACATGATGTGAGAAAAGTGAGGCGTGATTTCAGGTTGATGCAATTTATGGATGCTCTAAAAGAAGAAAATACGCTTAAACATAACCAACAAACAGGTAAATGGAATAGTTCTAATTCAGATGGATTTGAATTTATAGTTAGTTTGTACATTCCGTAAATGTTAAATTGATATTGAATGGATGCTCTAAAAAGAAAATACGCTTAAACATAACCACCAAACAGGTAAATTGAACTGTACTGATTCAGATTCAGATTTGAATTTATAGTTATTTGGAACTTTCCGCAATCTTAAAATATATATTGAATATATATTGAACTGCTATTTTGTGCAATGTATTTTTTCACATAAACACACAGATAATGAGCCCTACTGCCAGGTTTGTTCACACGAATGGGCAAACTATTGGTGTAGGGAATGCCAACAGTGGATGTGCAATGGGTGCGACAGATTACATAACAATATAGCCACGTGTAGATATCACATATCCACAAAGATAAGGGAAATCAAATCACAATATGAGAATGACAAAACACCATTCAGGCTAAAATTCACCATTATACTCACGCTTCAAAGGTTATTGAGGATAAAATAAGTAAGTTAGAAATTACACATATGGAAACCCTAGAAGTATCATCAGGACTTCGCAAAAAGTGTCATGAAGATATCGATCAGGTCTTTGACTCCATCGATGCTGAAATAGTAGCATTCATTGGAGACCAAACAGCAGAGTTGGATGGCTTTCGAAACGGATTAGTATTCCAGTTAAACGGACTCGAAACTAAATCGAATCGATTAGAACAGATGATAAACGAGGACTCGCGCGAACTTATTGTTGATGGTAAAGCAATCTTGGCTGATATAAACCAAATTAATGATTTGATCTCAGATTTCGAGGTGAAATGTGATAACATTTCAATAAAGGTGGATCAAGATTCGAATTGGAATCCATCAAATGCAGCGATATAACAGAAGTCGGGTATTGCTCAAATACCATTACAGCCACGAAAGAGCGAAAACCAAATGACATGTTCAATGTCATCAGATGCACTCCCAAACGTACAATCGAAACCAAACCTAACCACAATCGCAAACAAACATTACAAGCGCAGACAAGATGTAGCTCTAAAACACCATGCAGAATGCGTCCGTTTCATTGATAATAAACTTTGGGTCGGAACGTATCACAGAATAAGTATATTTAAGCTGAATCTCAGGCGCATTACTAAGTGGAAAAATGCTGCATGGGGTTTCGTCAACGATGTCGCGGATGTTCGTGATAAAACTGTTGTCATTGTCTCCAGCAACGGCCTGTTTCATGTCGATTCGAAAGGAAGACAGATCAGCGAGATTGATACCGGTGAATACAGCAGCGGTATGTATCACAATGGTACATTATATGTATATGAAATCAATTCACATACCATAAGAACATATGCATACAACAGTTCATGGAACACGAAAACCACGATGCCATCACCTGTCGAGATTGGAAACAACACACTCAGCATCAGCGACACGACAATCACCATATGCAGTCATATAGAACAAAAATTATACA
>LQRL01186819.1:47317-70515 GCA_001703475.1 Hydroides elegans
TTTGCATCATAAAAAATAGGGTTTTAATGCTACCTATGGTTTATTCATAAAGCTTTATTATGCATATTTAAAACCATGTAAGCTGAATTCGTCTATTTTTTGAGCAATAAAATTTAACATGATGATAAAATGCACTTGATATGCAAATACGCTCTGCAAAATCATTTTATATTAAGTGTTTTAACTAATGCTTGTAAATTGAAGGCATTAATGCGTGCACCGGTCGAGTAGGTTATTAACTTCTTGAAGTGTGGAGTGTGTTTCGTTGGTGTAAATGCATATAAACATATAAATTGAATAGTCAGAGAAATTGCATTGTTCAAGTAGTTTAAGTGTGTATGTGTTTTAAAAGATTGCCAACAAACGTTTAAGAACATGGCGACAGGATACACTGCTTTACAAGATTTGAAAGAATGTCCCGTGTGCAAGGAAGAATTCACAGATCCTCGCGCATTGCCATGTGATCATTTGCTGTGTCAATACTGTATAGACCATATCAAGAGAGGAATTTATATTAAATGCCCCGTATGTAATGCTTCACACAAAGTGAGCAAAATAAGGCGAGATTTCAGGTTGATGCAATTTTTGGATGCACTAAAGGAAGAAAAAAGGCTTAAACAGAACCGACCAAAAGGTATTTATATTGTAGTACAATTTATTTATTTTAACTTGCGTCTTCTCTGAGGCAATCTATGCAAAAATAAGGAATGTTTAATGATACCGACACGTCTGAAATTTTATATTATTTGAGATTGAGAAGATTAGTATGCTGATTATAAAAACAATTAGCAAAACTAGGAAACAATGAGCCTTATGCTTCTTGTATATATTCACAATTTAAACAAATACTGATCGAAGTCAATGTGCTAAGATATCCACTTTTGAGCTGTCTGGGTTTCGGTTTTTAAGGGCATGAGTAATTACGCCAGAACCCTTTTAGTTTCGAAATAGTTAATATCTTGCCGAATTCAATTGATATTGGTTCCACGGTATCATTTTAAAAGATTATATTTGTAAATATATATTTAATATGTGTTATTAACCGTTTGGTATGACTTATGAATGAACCTATTTTGAAAAAGGTATCGTTAATCCTTTGGTGCTTGAAAATGGGGCTGCTAAAACTTGAGGCTTTTGCAACAGCAAAATAAAATAAAAGGGTGAATTTAGAGTAAGAATAAATTAAGAGTTATGCTGGGTGTTCCAGTAATAGAATTGCAGCGAGGGGTTTATTTATTTGAATACGAATTACCAAGATTAACCCTATTTGAAGTCAATACGCGTACATCCTTTACATATTGTTGAATCGCTCTTGGTATATCAGAGTACAGTTATTACACTTATTTGTGTTTTACTGTCAGGATATAGTGCTTGCTAAAAGAAAGCTAATAGAGACATTGTCCTTTTGTGTGCAGCAACTTCAGATTACAGCGGGTTTAACATAAATAGACTAAATAAAAATAAATATACCGCTATTATGGTAAAACACTATTTTCAAGTTGATATTATACAAAATACTCTATATTAATGTTCATATTCAAATAACAAATAATATAAGATTTATGCTAAAAGTTTGAATCGTTACTTCGAACGTTTTGTTTTTTTATTGAATAATTTTATTTTGTAGTCTGATGATTATATATATTTTCATTATTTCACTTTGAGTCAAATTTTACGAATCGCATTGATCAAACAAAATATGTAAATAACGATAAATGGTAAAAATATTCTAAGGCGTCTTTGAAAAATGGTGTTTGAGCCTCAGATAAGTCAGAATAACTGTCTATACCCAACTGGCTTTGACAATATTGATCTCTTCCTTCGAGCCACTAACTGTTCTTGACAAAAACTTCACTGTAATGTAAGATTTCTCATCGACCCGCTTTATAAAACAGCTACTGTATGCTTCATTTTGGGAGGAGATCAGAACACTCAACCAGTAAAATCTTTCATTACAGGTGATGAACCTTACTGTCAGGTATGTTCATTAGAGGATGCACACTACTGGTGCAAGGACTGCAGAAAATGGCTATGTAGTGGATGTAATCGTTCGCATCTAAATATACCTGCATGCATGAATCATACCACGGATCCTTTATCCTCAAAAATCAAAGAATTCAAAACGAAATACCAAAGTTTGGCAAAGAAGATCAAGGCTAAACTGCACAATTACGAAACAGCTGCACAAAATATTGAAGACAAGATAGATGAATTTGAAGTGACACAGATAGAAGCTTTAGCAGAATCGAATCACATTCGAAGCAAGTGTATTGACGATATCAATAAGTATTTCGATGCAATAGACGATGAAATTATGGCATTTATTCAACATCAAATATACAAATTGAAAGGAAGCCGTAAACGTTTTTTATCTGAAATGAATGAGATCGAAACTAATTTTGATCTTTTAGAACAAATGATGAATGAAAACTCACGCAAACTCGCCATTATTGGTCAAAGCATCTTAGATCAAGCAAGAGAAATTAAAAATTCATACTCCGATTTCAAACTAGAGTGTGATAACATAATTATTGAGGTTGTACAGGGTTCGGCATGGGAACCATCAAGTGCAGCTCATTTAGATATTTCGGGTAATACTCAAATAGAATCAAAATCACAAATCGGCGCCATAGCATATCGAAAGGCATGTTCTATGTCATTAGGTGCACACTCAAATTCACCATCAAAACCTGAATTGAGCTCGATTGCAAACAATAAATATATGCGCAGAAAAGATGTAGATCTACCTGACGCACCATTAGTTGTCCGCTTCATTAATAATCAACTGTTGGTTGGTATGAACAGCAGGGTGTGGAAATTTGATTTGAATCTAAAGTCAAAAATTGAGTGGCGCTATGATGCATTGGGCGATGTCTGCGATGTCGCTGGTCTTCATGACAAATCCTTCGTCCTTGTATGTTCCGATGGTCTGTTTCATACAAATGGAAAACGGTTCACCGATATTGATTCCGGTGATTATAGAAGTGGCGTTTATCATAACGGTAGATTATACGTTTACGAATATGATTCGAATAGCGTAATAACCTATACATGCAACAGATCATGGAAGAAACAAGCCAACATTTCATCACCTATCGAAAAAGGGTTTAACACACTCAGCATAAGCGACACGACGATCACTATATGTAGTAACAAGGGCAAATTATGCATCATGAATCTCGCAGGCCAGGTGATTCATACCTATGACCTACGCAGCTTACGTGTGGCAGGTGGGATGGACAACCCATATCTGTGTCAGGAAGACGATGACGGAGCAATGCTTTTGGTCGATCGTACAACTGACCGTTTGATAGTTCTGAGTAGCAGGACAAGATACAGATTGGGCGATATGGAACCTACAGTAAATGGACCCGTTAGTGCAGTTTATGTCAATGGTGTGATATATGTTATATCAGATTGTGAAAAGAAACTATATTCTTATACAACACTATAACAATAAGCAGAGAAAAATTTGTCATTGGAGATAACATTCGGGGGGAGGTTATTTTATATTTTCCATGACCGTACATTCATCTGTATCGAAAAAGGCATATATTATACAACCCAGGAGACTATTGTAGCGGTTTAATTTACACTACAATATATATTGATTTTAGTTGTGTAATTGTCTTAAAACCTTCATTCAAACATGTTTGATGGTTTATCATATAAGATGTAAATTATTGAAATTGTTTGACAATTGCAATCTAAATATGCAACAGCTTACGATGGTGTTCAAGCACTTTATGCGAATCTTCATTTAACAAAAATGAGTGATAAAGACGTTAAAGAAAATGTTTGAGCTATGGTGTTTACTTATGCCTTTTGTTGTTTTTGCGCTAAAAATAGTGTTTATAATATTTACATTATTTTGTTTATATTGACCTATTGATTTCTTTTGATGTTGCTTGAAAATGCAATATACATTATCATAGTGAAAGTTCATCAGTTGATTTATTGATTGGATTAAACCAACACAGAGTAACTATTTGTGTATAAACGTTTAACAGCCAGAAATGTTTTTTTTTGTGAACCAATAAGCAAATCAATTATGTTTCGTGTTTATTCGCAAGTGAATAAATTGTACATTTTACATTTTGAAGCCGCCTTTATTGTCAGAAATCAAATGATCGACAGGTATCGCTTGCATTATTCTAGAAAGAAAATTATGATTGTTTTAAGAATTTTGTTAGATATTATACCACGTACGCGGTGTTTTTTGGTTATTCCTTGTGGGAAACTACAAAACCGGACTAGCTTTTGAACACACAAATAACGTTTATGGGCAGGAGAGAATTCAACAAGCTTACGGTTTGACCAAGTCCAAACTGCTAATATTGAAATATTATTAATTTTTAAATTCATAAACCGTTTTAAATAAACATTACATTACTGTTGTGCGTACCATTGCAATATACTTCTGTCCTGTTTTTTGTAATTGTAAAATACTCTTTAAAGAAAACTAAGTTCGATCAATTGTTGATGAATTATTGATTAGAATGTAACATACAGTGACCATATTTGATTTGTATATGAATCAAATACGTAATTGGAGATCTAAGGAATGGCTAAGTTCCGAGATACTGTTGGAGCCCCGGATAAAATCCGTTGTTCGAGTGTACAACAACAGTTTGGTTCACGGTAGTACTGTAATAAGCAACCTCAATTAAGGTCAATTCAAAATTGGTGTTTTTCCAAATAAGGTGCTACATGCCTAAATTCATAAATTTAACAATATGCACAACATTCACATAGCATAGCAAAATAAGTACATCCAACTCCTATTATTAACAATTGTTCATGGCATAAATAAAACACAAATTAATCACCAGTTCCACATGGAATGAACACCCTTAGCATTCGCGATACGAAAAACGTCATATGGAGTAGAAAGCAAAACTAATTTTGGATGATTTGAGGAACGACAGGGTCTAACGCAGTAGAGCAGCTCAATTCAACATATCCATCCACAGGAAACATGATAATGGGGGTTGGCTGTCAATAATATGATTCAAATTGTAGATGATAAGAGAAAGTCGAGCATCCTAAATATGGAGCCTGCAATGATAAGGCCCATAAAGGCAGTGCACGTTAATGGTGTGATACATGTCATGTCATCAACTGAACATAAATTACATTACATGTTTAAATATCATTTGAAATAGGAGTGATTTAGTTTATTAGTTTACATTACATTCCATGTTTAAATATCATTTGAAATAGGAGTGATTTAGTTTATCTTTGTCGTGTTAAAGAATAACAGGTAATTCCTTGAATAACATTTACCTTTTTCTTTACCAGTGATAAACTAACAGACATTCGGATAACACACAAAAACGTTGGTTTATAGGTTCATGATGCTTTAATTCAATTATGAGTGGTAAACATTAATATTGGAAACTCTGTAATTCCTTATACATGGAGAAATAGGATTTACATTTAATCTAAAGTCTTGATCCCTGGCCTTTCAGCGACAGGCACTACAATGAAAACCTAATGAAGCAAGAATATATGTCTCACAGAGCATATAATGAATAAACTCGGCATATAAACCGCCTTTATTCTTATCAGACCCTTTCATAGAAATAATCTCGTATTACCCTTCCGATATATCAATAAAGCTGTGACGTTTTGGATCGAGCAATCAAAATGCTTCTTTAAGCATGATTAATATTGTATTGACAATATCGAAGCTTACGTGGGATAAATAAAAACGCATTGCTATACTAAATAGTTTAAGCGAAAAATCACCCAATATTCTCTATAAAACTAATAATCTGCTTGCGTAATGCCTTAAACAAAACAACCTTAAGTGCTAGGTTAAGTGGTCAAAAAACCCCATTTATACAAGGATCAACCAAATGACGTGAGCATCACGTAGGTTAATTGTTAGCTACACCAAGCTAGTTGTAAACATATTCAAACTGAGAAAATAGCAAGATACAACTATTAACAATGCGTGTGGATAAATGATAATAAAGTTATTCAAATAGGTTTTAGCTAAAATATTCAACCGTGGCGACAGGATTTACAGCTTTAAAGGATTTAAAGGAATGTCCTATGTGTTGGAAAGAACTCACGGACCCTCGTGCTTTACCATGTGATCATTTGTTGTGTCAGTACTGTGTAGATCATATCAGGAAAGGGTTTCAAATCAAGTGTCCTGTGTGTAATACAACACATGATGTGAGGCATGATTTTAGGTTGATGCAGTTTCTGGATGTTCTAAAAGAAGAAAATACGCTAAAACATAACCAACAAACAGGTAAATTGAATAGTTCTGATTCAGATGGATTTGAATTTATAATTAGTTTGTACTTTCCGTAAATGTTAAATAGATATCGAATGGATACTCTAAAAGAAGAAAATACGCTTAAACATAACAACCAAACGGGTAAATGGAATAGTTCTGATTCAGATAAATTTGAATTTATAGTTAGTTTGTACTTTCCGTAAATGTTAAATATATATTGAATGTATGCTCTAAAAGAAGAAAATACGCTTAAAAATTAACCACCAAAGGGGTAAATTGAATAGTTCCGATTCAGTTAGATTTGAATTTATAGCTAGTTTGAACTTTCCGCAATCCCATAATATATATTGAATGTATAGTGAACTGCTATTTTGTGCTATTAATTTTTTTCCCATAAACACACAGATAATGAGCCCTACTGCCATGTCTGTTCAAACTATTGGTACAGGGAATTCCAACAGTGGATTTGCAATGGGTGCGACAGATTACATAACAACATAGCCACGTGTAGATATCACAGAACAGAGTCCATATCCACAAAGATTAGGTAAATCAAATCACAATATGAGAATGACAAGAAGACAATTCGGGCTAAAATTCACCATTATACTCAAGCTGCAAATGTTATTTAGGATAGAATAAGTACGTTAGAAATGACACAGATGGAAACCCTAGAAGTATCATCAGGACTCATGAGGATATCGACCAGGTCTTTGACTCCATCGATGCTGAAATAGTAGCATTCATTGGTGACCAGCAATCAGATTTGGAAGGCCGTCGCAATGGATTAGTATCCGAGTTAAACGGACTCGAAACCAATTGGAATCGATTAGAACACATGATAAAAGAGGACTCGCGCAAACTAATTGTAGATGGTCAAGCAATCATGGCTGATATAAAACAAATCAATGATTTGTACTCAGATTTTGAGGTGAACTTTGATAACATTTCAATAAAGGTGGTTCAAGATTCGAATTGGAATCTATTAAAGAAGTCGGGTATTACTCAAATAGCATTAGAGCCACAAAAGAGCAAAAATCATATGACATGTTCAATGTCATCAGATGCACTTCCAAACGTACAATCAAAACCCAACTTGAGCACAATCGCAAACAAACATTACAAGCGCACACAAGATGTGGACCTTAAAGCTCATCCTCGTTGTGTCCGGTATATATAACAATGGTACATTATATGCAAATGAAATCAATTCAAATACCATTAGACTATATGTATACAACTGCTCATGGAACACAAAAACAACGATGACATCACCTGTCGAGATTGGAAAACAACACACTCAGTATCAGTATTATACCTATGGCACAAATGTTTCAGGGGCGCACGCAAATTGGTGGAAGAACTTTATTTATGCCAGGAAGACGATGCTGGAGTGATGCTCGTGGCTGATGATGCGAACAATCGTTTGCAAATATTTGACGCAGAACATACGTGGGGCATCGTGAATATGGACCCTGAAGTAAGTGCATCCGTGTGTGCTATAGGTTGCTTCAATAGATAGAAAGAAACTGTATTCATATAAAGCAATATAATTGCATGGCTCAATATATGATATAAAATATGTACATATTTCTTATCAGTATTTCAGTACAGTGTTTTTTACAATGCGTTTTAACAGAAAAAGAACACTATAGTGAAACATGCTAATACTAAGAAATCAATTACCTTATGTTAGATAACACTACCAAAAATATGTTTAGGCTCAAACATTCCTTAAAGATTACATATGAAATATTTTCTTTGTAATACAAAACGCTTGATTGTATATACGTTGCCGATTATGCTATTCCCTTCCCATTTGACCCCATGTTGAAAGTGTTATCACTCGGCCAAAATCGCTTTATAAAATCATTGTTTTGATTATGTTCGTAACTATAAACGGAATCTTGCTGTCGAAACTATAAGTGAAATTTATCGTTGATGTCGAGAAACAGGGGAGAAGTACTGCCAAATACTGTCCTTTGTAGTGTGGATCTGCCCTCGTGGTACAATATCTTGTTTGTGAGTCCGCAATATTCAATCTGCTTTATTATTTCCAATATCTTCACTTCTTGTTATCACCAATCCGCATCTGACGAACACTGAATCTCGACTCTTATTTATACTATTTTACATGCATTCTAGAACATTCCGTAAACTTATGGAACAAAAAGAACATTCTATATCATTCCAATTGTTCAAGACTTTGAACAAGGAACTACATGGTTCAATAATATTCTAGAAAGTTCCATTCTAATCTAGTAGATATTCCAGAACATTTAATAACATTCTAGTACATACATGAACATAATCTAGAAACATCGTTATTTACATTGAACCGCCATGGTCCACAAAGCACAGGAAAACAACATCGAACGTTATTATACACATGTAGACAGATATAGAAGATTCAACAATGTCTATATCTTAACAGTTAAAAAGGTAGATTTCACAAAATTGCTCATCCAAATAGAGATTAGATTCCTTGCTTATAATACATGCTTAAGGGCCTTGCTTAGTTCCTTGCTTATAATACATGCTTAAGGCCCTTAACGATATAAAGAGGCCTTTTTCAATTAATGGACACTTCCAGTTTGACTCATATGATGGCCACCTTGCTGTTTTAACCAATGTGAATCCGTTCAGGGACAGTATTTTGATACGGTTATTTCGAAAGACCAACATTGAGTCTCATATCATTTACTGTTTACCGTTATACTGGTTTAGTCACTGATAGACTATATAAATTACCACGTGTATGTGATTTATTTGAAGTTATATAATCTATACGTCATTGACGTTATCGACGGTATAAATAAGGGCTTATTAAAACTAATTCGTCCGTTCTGCTATTACCAAAAACATGAGACATCAAAATATTGGCTCCATAACCCAGTTTTAGCAGCATAACGACAAGTGTCCGTTTATTGAAAAATTGAGCTTTTTAAACTGCATTGCTTTAACTTAACCGCACATGGTTTCGTGTTTAACAACTAGAAGTCAAATAATAAAGTAACCCCGAGACAAAAAAAATCATATAGATTGATAAAAAAATACTTCAATGACAACTTTATTGAAAAAGTGAACTTTTTAAACTGCATTGATTTAACTTAACCGTGCATGGTTTCGTGTTTAACAACTAGAGGTCACATAATAAAGAAACCCCGAGACAAGAAATTATATAGAGTGATAAAAAATACTTAAATGACAACTTTATTTAAAAAGTGAGTTTTTTTAATGCGCTGATTTAACTTAACCACGCATGGTTTCGTGTTTAACAACTAGCAGTCAAATAATATAGTTACCCCGAGACAAAAAAACATATATATTAATATAAAAATGACTTCAAGGTCAAAGTCAAAAATTCGTAAAAAATGTCCGTTTATTGAGAAAGGACTGTATTATGCTGTGTCACAAGTGATACAATCGGTTTAATTAAAAAAAAACTCCGTTCAATAAAGTAATACCTTTCGCAAGACTCTTAAAACACTAGACTACTGCAATAGTCTACTTTTTGGGATTTCAGAAGATACGCTTGACAGAAAAGCGTAAAAGCATAAAACGCCGCCGCTCGCCTAATTTAAGAAAAAAACGATCATATCACTGAGACCCTAAAGAAACTCGCATCCGATTCGAGTATAGAAGCGCGCTTTTAACTTACAAAACGATGAACGGACAAGGCCCTGAATATTCCAAAATTCAACCACAAATCAGGGGGAAAAAGGTCATTCAGCTTCGCTGCCCTCACCGTCGGGAACTCTCTTCCAGACGAAGTAAAATTCACGAAATTTACTGTATTCAAAAACACTTGAAAACATACTTATTTCGTAAAGATTATAAATAATGAGACTATGATATTGAGACAGTATGTCTGTAAAGCGTTCTGAGCTAATCCGTTGAAAGAACGCTATAAAAAAAAGCTCATAGTCTTCTTCTTCTTATTATTATTATCAAAACATGTATGGTAAAAGAATGAATAAATCCAACGTTCAGAGCACGTCGAATTGCAGCGGGATGCTTGATTTATGACATATCACATACTCAAAACATGTATTTAAGATCCATATATATATATACACATATCTCCAAGCATGAAGATGACTTAGTTTTCATGAACCATGCATGGTTAAAGCACTTACATTTCCTACGTTAAGAAAACGTCAAATCGCAATGGCCTATTCGGGATGCGATATCAAATTTTAAACAACATTTTTGTTTACTCTTTGTGCCGTTATGAGTAGATCTCATTGGAGCATGCATGCTAAAATATTAATAATTCCTACGTTTAGCACACATTAAATCGCTCTGATCGGGATTAGCCGTTATATATTACGTTCTTCATTTTATTTCTTTGCATCGTAATGTGTATCTAGAAAGCTAAAATTTAATTTATATTGTAAGACTGAATGTTTTTATATCAATATCAATGAAATGAAAATAAAAAAAAATATATTACGTTTACTATGCATACGTATGCGCCTAGCATGACAAAGGGTTTTGTGTGATAGGATTAACATTTTATCAAAGCAATAATTCACCAGTGAAATAAATCAAAGTTAATATTCATGTACATGTATTCGGTCATATATTTATCATATATGTAAAATGTATTTGAAACACTTGATTTGTAATAACGTCTTATAACGTCTAATAACGTCTTATTTGTAATAACGTCTAATGTATGCCTGCTTCCAATATCCAACATTAAATTGATAGTATCTTGCTTTTTTTAATTGATCATAAACCAATCATAAACCACGGCTTATGTATTAAGAACATAAACATAGGTCTATCTCGCCACCCCTATATACATTATATGCTTCGACATATTGATTCCTCTTATTATACTTAAAAAAACCAACCTATTATCCCATCAAGCTCAGTTTGTAATTTGAAAGTACAGAAATGAAACGTTGTTTAAACGTCCTTTTTCCTAGCTTGGCACGTAATCGAGCTGCTCTTGGTGCTCGATGGACGTCGATTGCAAAATATTCGAGGACTGAAAAAAAAAACAACTTCAATTTATTCCAAACACACCATTGAAAAATTCAACTTTTTTACATCATATAAATTATTGTTCGTTCCCATTATATACGCATTACTCGACATATAGTGCATATTATCCCATTCCAGACGGGGTCTTGTTTTGCCTCGGATCCCTCACACAGGGATCACATGGCTTATTGGGGTTCTGTTTTGCAAAAAGATATTCTCATCAAAAGAACATGCCACGCCACGCAAAGGGAGAAACTGAAAAAAGGATTGAATTTGCCTCAAAAAAATTCTCGTCAATATTGGGTGGAGTGTGTGTACTAATGGATACATATCATTGCATTGATTCAATGTAATATTACTGCTACTGGATTATGTAAAATCATCCTACAACCTTGTTGCCAACGTCTTGAATGGGTTTTTCAGCATTTGCAAGAATCCATTAAGCAAATAGTATTTTTATGATAGATGTTTGGAGCGTATAATTGTTTTTCCAATAGCACATTCAAGTGTTTGCCTTAAGCTAAATGATTAATCAAACAAACGAAAATAGTAAAACACCCTGACGTCAACAGTTTATGTCTTGTTAGATAAGCATAAAAGGTATATGGATCGAGCTTATTGAATCCTTATGCAACTATTTGTTCAAATGATGTTGTTGGTTACGGACATCTAGATGTGGGAAATATATACAGAGAACTATGGACATCAAGATAATTGGAACGGATAAACCGAATTTATAATTTATGTTTCAAAATTTGACTTAACCCAAATTACTTTTAAAATGGCGACAGGGTGCACTGCTTTACAGGATTTGAAAGAATGCCCAGTATGTAAGGAGGAATTCACTGAGGAATTTAAGCAGCCTCTTGCTTTACCATGTGATCATTTGTTGTGTCAAATCTGTATAGACCAGATCAAGAACGGAATTCAAATTAAATGCCCCGTATGTACCACTTTACACAAAGTAAACAAAGTAAGGCGAGATTTCAGGTTAATGCAATTTCTGGATGCCCTAGAGGAAAAGGAGAGAAATACAAAGAATCAACAAAAAGGTAGAATTTTCGTAACAGTATCGACTTTTCAAACTAGAGTATAAATTAGATCACTTTTTGCCAAATAATGAAATATTCATAATGAGATCTTCGCAAGTTATGTTTCGTATCAGAACATATATTAATTTGTGTCTTGTTCAATATGTTAAGATTAATATTATTGGTTTGGTGGATTTCAAACATGAATAGCATAAAACCTTTACATATATCACAAGAAAGGAGTTTATTGTGATACTGTTTAAGAAAAAAGTATTTATGTATATGATAATATGAATTACCTTAATATACTTTATTTTAAAACTCTATGCGTACAAAGCTAAACATATAATATGGAAGCTCTTGGTACTATACACTGTACCATGAAGACATAACTTGTGTTTAAACAGCAAGGGAGCTATGTCCAATTTTAAAAAAAATACTATTAGCATTGCACTATATTGGGCAGCAGGTTTAGTGCTCCGCGTTGTTTAGCAGAATAAGTGTTAAAAAAATTTAAACATATACGTATGAGCTATTACGATATAAAATCAAATTATTAGGATTATAAATAAATTTCAAATAACAAATCTTCCGTCCATCGGGAAAAGGTCGTAACTATCAATTAACAGAAACATAGTAAATTGGACATTTCTGAATCTGAATTTTTGATTTATTACTACAATTGATAGTTTGAGCAAGAAAAAGTAGTGTTTAAAAACAATAAGATAAATAATAAACCTAACCTTTTATAATCAAAGACTGTGTATCAGACTGTTTCTTTACTGCTGTTAACTTTTTAAGTGTAAAACATTACATTGTCAAGCTGAAAAAGAAACTGGTGAATAAGTGATTTAAACTGCTCTATATATAACTCTGAAGCGCAATACGAGCAAATCTAGTAATACAATTAATATAGCTTTCTTAACCTTAATAGCTACTTAAGGCTTCTTTCTATCACGAGACCTACATCGGAGTATGGGAGTAGTAAACAGGAGTTTCGACCTTTTGCCTATGCAATAATTGGCTTAAATGTGCACCTAGTGCAACCTTTGTATGCACGTTTACCATTTGCGGTTTGAAAACTGTTGTTCTCATCAGATTGTTTTATAATGATCATATTTACAAGTTTACATGTCTATCAAGTTTACTTATAGTAAAAAAGAAAACAATAAAATTGAAAGTTCACTGAATAAATTGTATAAAATCATCATTAGCCCTCTGAAACGGCATAACGAATGTATCTTTCCCTCGCGATATCCATGCTTCACCCGGGTCACTAACAGTTTTGGTAAGAAATCTACTGCTGTGCGATGCATTTTTAGTTTTCATCACTATATGTTTAACAATTTTACTATCAAATTACAGAAGATGAACCGTACTGTCAGATATGTTCATTAGAGGGTGCACATCACTGGTGCAAGGACTGCAAAAAATGGTTGTGTAGCGGATGCAATCGATCACATCCAAATATACCAACATGCGAGAACCATACCACGGAGCCGTTATCCTCAAAGATCCAAGAAATCAAATCAAGATACCAGAGTGAGGCAAAGACGATTAAGGCTAAAATGCAGAATCATACATCAGCTGCAAATAGTATTGAAGACACGATAAGAGAGTTTGAAATGACACAGATAGAAGCCTTAGCAGAATCGAATGACATTCGAAGTAAATGCATTGACGATATTAATAAGTATTTCGACACAATAGACGATAAAATTATGGCATTTACTCAAGATCAAATATCTCCATTACAGCGAAATCACAATGATCTTTTATTCGAACTGAGTGAACTCAAAATTAAATGGAATCAGCTAGAACAAATGATCACGGAGGATACACGCAAACTGGTCGTTGATGGTCAAGCCATCTTAGATGAAGCAAAGCAAATTAATGATTTTTTCTCTGGTTTAAACATGCAATATGATGACATTTCAATAAAGGTTATACCAGGCTCGAAATGGAAACCAACAAGTGCAGCTCTCTTAAAGATGACAGGGGGTGCTAAAATGCCATTAGGTGCCAGCCCAAAATTACCATCCCAACCTAAATTGAACTCAATCGTAAGGCAACAGTTCACGCGTTCAAAAGAGATTGATCTTCCAAGCAGGCCGAATTTTGTCCGCCTCATTGATGACAAACTGTGGATCGGTATGAACAGTAGGGTTGACATATTTGATTTGAATCTTAAACGCATAACAACGTGGAACAATGATGCCTGGAGATTTTTTTACGATGTCGTTGGCCTCCCTGACCGCAGCTTTGTCCTTGTTTGTTACGATAATATGTTTCATGTAGATTCGAATGGTAAAGTCATCACAGAGATCGATTATGGTTATTACAAAAGTGGAGCTTATCATGATGGAAAATTGCACGTTTACAACTATAAGTCGAATAGCATAATGATCTATGCATACGACCGAGCATGGAAAAAGCAAGCAAGACTACCTTTACCCTTTGGACAAGGACCCATCACCCTCAGCATTACCGACGCGACGATCACCGTATGTAGCTACAAGGAACACAAATTGTGCATTATGAATCATGCAGGCCAGGTGCTTAATGCATGTGGCACTTACGGCAAAAATTTGGCAGGTGAGTTAAATCATCCATATCTTTGCCAGGAAGACGAAGACGGAGTGATGCTTGTGGCTGATAATCTAAATAAGCGATTGCAAATTCTAGACGAAAAACGCAAGTGGAGTATCGTGAATATGGAGCCTATAGTAAGGAGACCCGTAGGTGCAGTGTATGCCAACGGTGTGTTTTATGTTTTGTCAGAACTCAAGAAATTGTATATTTATATATAGCTACATAAATCCATCTGGTGACACAATATAATTTGAAATTTGTAAAGTTATAAAAGCTGGATGACAGTTTTTGTTTTAAATGATTTTGCTTTCAATTTGTGATAAAATGTCTCAGTATAAGTCATATGAAACACTTCAAAGATGCTACACCAATTTGTATATGGCAAACTACAATTAAACAACTGACATTGATTTTCAAATCTAAGAATGTAAATAAGGACCACGTGAATTGTTTTCTAATTTATCTTTGAAATACTGATAGTCGAAATATTTTCTCGAATAAGGATAATAGGACATGTGTAAATTATGTTTTAAAAAAAATCATCGCTTATCGGTTAATATGTTATCTTATGTTGCCAAGAAATAGCATACGCATGTTGAAATAAATATCTAATGATAACTGACGCTGTGTAATCAGGAAAACAAATATTAGAGTTTCAATAACTCCATCATTTGATTTTCTTTAATTTTTGACTACAAATATGCAGAAAAATAAACAATTTTCGAAACTTTAAATAAGATTATTTTTACTCAGTATGATAGGTATTTCATGATATCAAAGATAGCTGAAAAATGTAGCTTAACAAACAGCAGAACAAAGTTCAGTCATCAAAAAAGTCATGTTGTTTCTCATTGTTAGGTAATGTATAGGTATTATCTTAAAATCCGGACCTCTAGTTATCTAGTCTTTTCCTTTGTTTTTATTGTTTGCTCGCATGTGTTGCCAAGTGGTATATCATTCTTCCAAATATCGACATTTTACATGACATGTTCACGATAAAATATTCACATATTTAAGCGTGTGAGTTGCACGCTGTGAGGACTATCTACTGAAATTGCATGTTTTGATTCAATAAAAAAACTGAAAAAAGGAACCAATAAATAATATTGATGATGTATTTCTTTCTAGTTCATATATTTCATATTCATCGTTTACAAAGAAACACGATATGAAAATACCGAATTTGTAAATTGGTGATTAATTACGAATTGCCCAGGGGTTCCCTTTGCATAAAACCCATTTAATCTAAAAATGAAAATGTTACCAACATATTTATTTATTTTTTGAAATTCAAATCAACAAAATTGCAAAAGTTAACTGGTTATTGGGTTCTGTGATTCAACACTTAAAACAAAATTCACTAAAACAAAATTTTGGAATACATATTGATTCTTATCAAAAACTGTTGATATAATATATGAATGTACAGACGTGGGTTAATTCTTTAGTCATCTCCAGCATGAATGATAAAATTCAACTGCATGATTTAACTAGTTTATATGCTAGGTGTTTATCTTAGCAATTATATGAATTGAATAAATAAATTATTAATTTACAAACACTTTTAATTCATAGAAAGCAACACATGTTGATATCAATATAAATCAGGTAAATAATAATCATCTTAGTGTTTCAACTATTAGCTAGCATATATATATATATATATATATCTGATTTCAATCCACCATCTTCCTTGATGTTGTTCATCGCACGAGGGCGCCAAACCTGAATCAAACACACAAATCATATAGTACAATTACATTTACTTGAAATGCATAAGACTTATTCATGAATTCCAGTTAACCATAGTTTTAATACCATTCATTTATGAATGAAGGACTTCACTGAAATCTCAAGTAGACGGAAATGATTTTCGCAAGTGTTGGACCACAGGACCAGTGTATCTTTTTTGTTTATGGATCATAGGCGATCAAACTCGTCGACCATCGTGTATCAATGTTGTGATACATGAACTATCTTAAATTAAAACCAAACAAGTAAAAATTTTAAGTATATACAGTGCTATATAAATTAATTATCAATAAGATTTTCGATTGATTTAATTCATTTTTTTTGAAAATATAGACGATTTTTTTCTCAATATATTGCAAAAACGTATTTCACTCTAGGTTTGTCTTATATGTTCTTTTTATTACATACCTGTATAAAGAACATATAAGAAAAACCTAGAGTGAAATATTTCCTAACTTCTTCCTAACTTCTTCGTTTTCGACTTATCGCCAACTTTACGTAAAATTGCGGTGATTCCATTTATTTTCGTACCTTGTATTGCAAAGCAACTTTCAGTTTGTTTTGTGTAATTATTGCACGGAATCGATCCAAATACTTCAATTTTGTTATCAGCGTCAATATGCCATATTATTTGAAAACAAAGGTTGAATTATAGATTCATAGCTATTACTCTATTAATTAGTCAAACACTCATCGACAGCCAACCCCCCCTGGCGCAATGGATATGGTGCTCACCTGTGCAGCAAGGGGTTCTGCATTTCTGTTATTTGCTTTTGCTTTTTAAAAGAAAATGTTATTATGCCTATACTGGGATTCGAGGGGACCCACGGATCATAGCAAATTAGCCAACTAAACGTGTTTCAAATCGAGCTAAATTAGGATATTCCCAGTGTGAAATACATAAAATTATGAATAAATCATACAATATATAGCATAATCTTGTCTTGTTTCAAATTTCAGATGTTTTTGTCCAAAAAAAATGAGTGATAAGTTGTCAAAAAATCGACTGAGCTAACGTGGCTAGCTGCACTAGATTCGCGAAATTAATGTATTTAAATGAATTATTCTTTATGGAAGGTATGTAATAAAGCAAACACGCAATTCGATTATATATTGAAGGGAATAATAACACTCTGCCAGCCAAATCTGAACTCACCTTTTGGGTTCGGTCAGATTTGACTGAAATAGTGTTATAATTCCCTTCAATGTATAATCGCGTGACGTATTCCCATTCTCTTTGTGGTAAAAAGTAATTGGGTCAAACAACTTTGAAGTAACTAGAAACAATATTTTGCCAATTCATATCTATATCTTACATATATAATCTTACTGATATAATTTAAAAAAAAAACAATATTAACTTCTATATACTAGAAATCATATATAAAAATGGTATAGATATTTTAACAAATGACAAATGTCTAATGGTATACCAACATATCGATAAATACATTATATGAGTGAATAAATAAGAAATCACATGATGACCTATTCGCAGATAATTATTCCGATAGAAACTATGTAAGCTGTATATCCCTTGTATATAAAATGTCTGAAGCACAAACTAATAACAATATCAACATATAGAAAGCAATGATTAAGTTTATATGGACCAAATTATTGCCAACAGAGGAAATGTATGGATGCAATCAAATACATCCAAATATATCAGCAGAGGTTTTGTAGTAGTTTGATCATATCAACCAGTTGGTTGGTTCTTTCGTTACTAAAATAAAGAAAATAACAGAGAAACAAGACTGTTGCCGTAATGATTAATACTCTGAGCTAAACAGAATCAAAAGTCAATCAATTAGAAACAAATATTAAGGATGACTCATGAAAACGATGTGTTGATTGTTGTCTTGGATGAATTATAACAAATTAATGATTCGTTCACCGGTTTCGAATTCAAATGTGATTAAATTCTAGTCAATATATTATAACGTTCTAAATCTACATGATCAAGTGCAGCACTCTTAGGCATGTCGGGTACGGCTAAACTGGAACCGCAACCGTAAAAGAAGGCAATCGCAAATCATATGGAATGCAAAACATCCTATTAGGCTCACACCAAAACCAACTTTGAACGCAATTGCAAACAAACAATACACGACTATTAATAAGATGTGTCTTTTTGACGCAACTTGTGCTGTTCGCTTTTTTGTACATCAACTGTTGGTCTGTATTTAAAACATGGTGGAGACATTTGATTTGAAATATAACTACATAGCAAATTTGACAAAACAGGCATGGAACGAAGTCAAATATATTGCTAATTATTTTCATGATTAAAGTGTGATTCTTGTATGAAGCACAGATATGTTTAATCTAAGTTCAAGTGATGCAAAAGATTTATTCCGAAAATTATACTTTAAGCCAATATCCCAATATCATAATGGGAAGCCAAACGCCTACCGAAGTGATTCAAGTAGCGTTAATATCATATATTTGACAAGGGATGAATCCGTTTAGTATCAGTGACAGCATAATGATTATATGTAGCGATAAGATTTTAATTGTCGAGATAATCGTTTAATTTTATATGAAGTGAAAATATAAATACATGATATTTACTTATTTTATTTACAGAGTCATGTGGTATTTTCTGTTACACAGATTGAAGCAGATACGAAGTTCGTAAATCTGTGGCATTCATCATTCTTTCTATAAAAAGTGTTCCTCCTCTTGCACAGATTGTGATTGTCTTGATTGTAGGATACGCATAAACTAAACAATATTCAAAAGAAAAGGTTACATGTGTTGACATAATAGGTCACAATGCATCAATGATGCTACAGACTATCTTCCTCATAAAATCATGTTTCAATCTTAACACACATTTAACCTAAACAAAACATAGTCTGTAATGGTTAATGTGCCAGTTTTGATGCAAATGATGTGTTTCACGACATGATACACAATCAAAAACGGATACAAGGGCTTATAGATTTTGCTCTCTTTGTGTGAACAAAATTATCGCAATTTTGATGTAAAATGGTTTTACAAAACTGCCAGATTAATTTGTGTTGGTAAGGATATCATATGCGCGGTTGGTATAACATCTTATTTTATAGACTATAAAAATTTATATTCTTATAGTTTGTTGCGTTTTTAATTGAAATGTTCTTGTCTTTCAAATATATATATATATAAAAAATGAGTGAATCAATCAAATCATTCCTTTTATTATTTCGATATAAACACATAAAGTTAGAAATGAATTAGACATTCAAAGCGAGAAAGTAACTGCCCTTAATAACTTTATAACTGCAGAATATTCGCATTTTTTCATATAGTACTAATATGAAATAACAGAGATAGATTCATTATTAGCACTTGATGCGCAAGAGTCACTTTCGTACATTACATTCAATTAAACTGCATCTATCTGATAAGATGACCTTACCTGTTAAACAAGCTCGCGAAATCAGATACGCCCAAAGTCAAGTGGCTTATACCTGCCTTTTAATCTAGATAAAACATACTTTATATACATGTATCAAACATGAATATTACATTGCTTTGCTGTTTGTTAAGACGAAAAATATAATTAAAATAACTGAAAATAAAAAAATATATAAATGTATAACGAGATAATTTATGATAACGGATAAATAAATAAACAGTGATTTGATTGTTGATTCAAATGGATATTTAGGAACATGGCTACAGGTTTCACGGCCTTACAGGATCTTAAGGAATGTCCCGTGTGTCGGGAGGAATTTACTGACCCGCGCGCTTTGCCATGTGATCATTTGTTGTGTCAGGACTGTGTAGATCATATCAGAAAAGGTATTCAAATTAAGTGTCCCGTGTGTAATACTTCCCACGATGTAAGAAAAGTGAGGCGTGACTTCAGGTTGATGCAATTTCTTGATGCACTAAAAGAAGATAACAAACTCAAACAGAACAAACAAGCAGGTATATCAGATTGAGAAATATTAAATGTGATAGATTTTATACATTTTAACACATTGAGACGCGAATTTATAGGCAATGTGTACTCCAGTTAGATATTATAATTTTTGTATTTGTACTCCAATTAGACACTATAATTATATTGATCGTTTTCACAACATATATATTAGTTTCAATATTCGATTCAGCGAAATGGTCTTTGATGTTATAAGTGAATCATACTACTTTATAACCATCAGATGTATAGCTTATTTACTTAGCATATATCAAAATAGAAAAACACAGAAAAGGGCTAAATCATAATCTTACTTTGTAGCGAGTAAACATACAATTTTAGTCCTCTTTTAATATTCGGGTTTATATTCGGGTTTATGTATTAAGGCAAGGAGATTAGTTATATTATAATACATTACTTGACGCGATTTATTTTTGAACACAATATTAATCTGAATATATTATCTATATGTTTTGGCTCTGTAACCCCGTTACACATTATTTGCTGTGGATTGTCTGTTGCTTTGCTTTGCATTGTAAACCTTTTTATCTTAATTGCAAAGATGCTGAACCCTACTGCCAGGTCTGTTCATCAGACGAAGCAAACTATTGGTGCAAGGAATGTCAACAGTGGATGTGCAATGGGTGCAACCGATCACATCCCAATATACCCGCTTGTAGAAATCACCAAATGGAGCCGATTTCTAAAAAGATTAATGAAATCAAATCACACTATACAATTGACGCAAAAGCCATTCAGGCTAAAATCAAGAATTATACTTCGGCTGCAGAAAATATTGAAGAAAAGATAAGTGAGTTAGAAATGACACAACTAGAATCCCTAGAAGCATCATCAGGACTTCGCAAAAAGTGTCATGATGATATTGACCAGTTCTTTGACTCCATCGATGCTCAAATATTGACATTTATTGGGGAGAAAATCACACAGTTGGAATGCAGTCGCACAGGGTTAGCATCAGAGCTAAAAGGACTCGAAACCAAATGGAATCAATTAGAAAAAATGATCAAAGAGGACTCACGTAAACTCGTTGTTGATGGTCAAGCCATCTTGAATGAAGCAAAGCAAATGAATGTCTCACACTCTGAGTTCGAAGTCAAATATGATAACATAACAATACAGCTGGTCCAAGGTCCTGAATGGAAGCCATCAAGTGCAGCTTTATTGAAGATGTTGGATAATGCACAAATCACATCACTATCACAAATGAGCAAAATTCAAAACAAAATGGCAAGTTCAAATACTTTAGATGCACGCCCGGCATCACCCTCTAAACCTTGTTTGAGCGTAATTGCAAACAAACAATACAAGCGTACCAATGGGGTAGAGCTGAAAAACAGTCCATGGACTGTCCGCTTCTTGGATAATAAACTGTGGGTTGGTATGGAAAACAGGGTGGACATATTTGATTTGAATCTTAAACGCATAACAACATGGACCAATGATGCCTGGAGTTTTGTTAACGATGTCGTTGGCCTCCCTGACAGCAACTTCCTACTTGTCTGTTACAATGGTATGTTTCATGTAGATTCGTATGGTGAAGAGATCACAAAAATTGATTCCGGTGATTATAAAAGTGGAGCTTATCATGATGGAAAATTGTACGTTTATGAATATAAGTCGAATAGCATAATAATATATGCATACAACAGCTCTTGGAAGAAACTAACCACGGTGCAATCACCAGTCAAAAAAGGTTACAACACACTCAGCATCAGCGACACCACGATTCACATATGCAGTGCAGATGAACACAGAATATACAGTATGAATCACGCAGGCCATGTGCTTCATACGTATGGTACTTGTGGTCCACATTCGGCAGGTGAGTTGAATCATCCATATCTATGCCAGGAAAACGACGACGGAGTGTTGCTTGTGGCCGATTATAGAAACAATCGTTTGCAGGTTCTGGATAAACAGCAGCAATGGAGGATTGTGAATTTGGAGCCTGTAGTACATGGACCACACGATGCAGTTTATGTAAATAATGTGATATATGTAGTATCAAGATCCGACAAGAAATTGTATTTATATAAGGCAACATAAACTCACTCGGTCACACAATATTAACATCGGCAGAATAAGGTTATTTATACCACGCAATCATTTAATGTTATTGAGAAAATTAATTATTGCCTGTTAAAAATTTATTAATGCGTGATTATAAAAAAAAACAATGTTTTAAAATTGTTCCTGTGTGCACTTTATAAAAATATGATAACTTTACGGATGGCGAAATTCAAGAACATTGGGTACTACGCTATGATAGTGAACTTCTTCGGAAACATCTCAATATATCCATGTTTTAATGAAAAACGAAATATGCCAGCTATTCAATTTGCCTACCGATTCGGATAAAATTGTCAAGAAACAGCTGAGAAGTACTGCCCAATACTGCCCCTTGTAGTGTGGATCTGCCCTCGTGGTACAACGTCTTGTTTGTGAGTTCGAATAAAACGCCGCTCTATTCAACTTGCTTTATTATTTCCAATATTATTTCCTTACTTCTTATTATCATCAATCCGCATCTGACGAGCACATAATCTCGACTCCTATTTATACCATTTCACATACAGTCGATAACCTTGTGGAACAAAAGGAACATTCTGCAACATTCTAATGACTTAAGAGACTTAAGAAC
>LQRL01186820.1:658-13817 GCA_001703475.1 Hydroides elegans
TCGATCTTATTTACTTTTGGGAATACATAATATATATTCTAGACACCATTATACCGTATATACTTGAAGGGCACCCCATGACCCAATTTTTAAAATGTGTTTATTTGAGCCTGAAATCACTTAAAACATTGAAACAGGAAATCAATACACAAATTAAGAACATTTTTTTTTTAATAAAGGTGTTCCTTTTGTTGTAGCTATAGCTGACCTCAGAGCGCTCATCTAGGCAGCTAAAATCGGGAAAGAAACACCTTTTGTGAAAATGAAAATAGAAATACTTGTATATACCAACAATATTTGAACATATATTGATCTAGCACGTCTAGCTATATATTTCTGAATGATAATTCAATCCAAATTTTAAAAGAATAAGTAAAAAATACCAAATGTTAAGAAAAGGTGTTCCTTTATTTCTTGTAGCTAGCGGACACTTTTTGAAAACTTGTAGCTGGATCAATTTTGAAAAGGAACACCTTTTTTGAGGAACACCTCGTGGGGTGCTCTTCTATACTTTATTCGTTTATATTCGTTTATGTACATGACTATTCAGGAGTGACACTTATCATTTTATATGTTCCTCCTTTTTTACATAGAAATTTGCAAATATATGTCTTCCGAAGCTCAATTAGATAATTATTGTGAGTTAACCCATTTTTAAAATGGTTAAAAATAGATCATAAAATATTTAAGGTCCTCCAAACTCTCAGCGAGCGAGCGAGTGCAGTGTGGACGGTCATTTACTCGCTCGCTCGCTGGGATAATTTTACTCGCTCGCTCGCTTTTACAAAAGCGAGCGAGCGAGTGCAGTGTGGACGGCGCTTTAATCCGCGACTGTTTTATCAAACACCGTATAACATATATTTGAATATTCCCTCTATGGCTGGGTTTATCGAAAAATGAGGATTTTAGATTTGTTTAACAAATACTCCTGGTTTAAAATGATGGTTGACGATGGTTAACGAATTCAATCTGTAAATGATTTTGTTCAATATAACACTTTTTGCATGGAAAATAGCACAACAACTGCTCTTTTTGATAAATTTAAAGTAATGATTTTTTTAATATGAAATGAATCTATATTGATAAAATTCAAATAAGTTTTGCTTGATTTCCAGAACATTATCCCCAGAATCTGCTGATGATAGCATCTTACATCAAATCTTTAACATTTCTCCTTTTCTCTATGGTTTAATTGGTGTTCTGCTTTGCTATACAATTTCGTTGCTACTCTGCATCATACCAGGTATGTTTAAATTTTTATATCCTTGATTGGAAATTAAATGTTAACACTGGTTAAGGTATAAAATGTGGAAATCTAATCACAATATTTGTAATGATGTTTAATAAAGTAATCAGGACTTAATTTCAGAATGAAGTGCAATACTTCAGAACAATTTCGATCGGATCTCGATTTTTTTTAAAATTAGTATTATACCATTGTTTTTTTTTAAATGTTATTTGAGATAATGAAATGATGTCTTAACTTTCAGCATTCCGAGTGAAGGATACGGAAGCGAACCTGGTGTTTCCATTCATCGCCAAACTGTTTCGATTGAAACCAAAAAGCGAAGACACCGTGCAAAAACAGCCCTTATCCGGGGAACCAGCTCTGACTCAGAATGAAAAGGCTATTTTTACAAAAGAAATACAGCTGAAAGAACTAGAGGATGAACTTTGGCTTAAGCGAAATACTATCAGTTTGGATAACAGCGCTGCCAGTGAAGAAAATATGTTTATTTCGAAAAATGGAGATTCATTACAACATAAGCTATAGCTATAGTTTCATATATTAGTCAGTGGCCAGTAAACACAAACTAATTATATAAGCAAATATATCATAAATATAAGATATTATATACAATATATCAAATATACATGATTTTGATGCCAATAAACTCAACAATACGGTTTAATATGTTACAATAAACCGTGATTGGGAATTTCTATGAGTGTTCACCTCATTTAACAGTTAATTAGAAATGACAATGCTATATTCCTTCATAATAATATTAATATAAAGATAATTTCACTTATCGGCATCCTTTTAAAAAATATAACGTAGATGTGTGCTGTATATTTTGTCTCTCTGATTGATTATGGTGTTACTTCATCTTTTCTGCCGTGAATAAACCAGATATGATTCTGAATGCATATTTAATTGAAATTATCTGACATTATTCATAGATTGTTTTACTCTTGCTGTTAACATGTTTTAATTTGACATTATAAATAATTGTGTTTGCAAAACAATTCTAATTTTCGCTTCTATACATAAAATACCAGCAGGTTTAGGAAAGTACATGTATGATTGATTTAGTATTTTGTTCTAAGAAGCAAATTAAAAGTTTGTAGAAATTTCGAACTGCCTTTTTGGATAGGGATTCCATTTAGAATTCCCTACACAGTAAAATTTGTTCACATAAAGGAAATTATAGTTAAATGTTTGATAGACACGTCGACACGTACCACCACATTGAAAATCACTTATATTTATAATGAAGGCAAATATCATACATGATGATGATGATTATGATGATGATGATGATGATGATGATGATGATGATGATGATGATGATGATGATGATGATGATGATGATAGCCTGTGGCCATGCAAATCCGTCTATGGGTAGACAGGTAGCACGGCATTACAAATGGTAAATTTATTATAATCAAGCACTACTAGTGTATAACTTATGCACGATGATGAAACTAGCAGTTACATGTCTATTCTAATTTTCAAAAGCAATCTTGCGCATAAGTGTGTTTGAAATTTTTAGGTCGTTCTTCAGAGAGAATAGCAAAGATGTCATCCGAGAACCATAGCTTTAAGGCATATCAACATGTTTAACACATGTTGTTTATTAATGTACTATGGCTAAATTACACAAATGTAACTTAAGAGTATACATAACTACTTTTATCATAACTTAATTCATATTTGATATACTCTTTTACGACAATATATCAAGTTTGGAGATATATGAATCTTTGATTCAATCACAAAGTATTTATCTATGGTTGGTTTCAGACATCGAGATTAATTTAAGAAACGTCAAATCGGCTTGAAACAAAACGTCGATAAAATCCTAAATTACTATAGTAATCCTAGATTTGTTTTGGATATTCAGTCTGGAATCGCCCCAAAATTATTTCTGACAGGCCATTCAGCTTCAGCAGCAGATCTTATGACTTATTCAATCATTCATCAATTGTAAAATGTGTCCTCTTTAATTGATTTACTGAGCTATAAAGTGTATCTAACAGGCCCTATTGATTTTGCTTGCTATGGCTATGATTGAAGGGCTCCGAGCAACATTGTTGTTAAATATGAAATTGACGATTTGAAAAAAGGGCATAGAATATTTTGAAATTGGTCACTTATAAATGTATTAGCAATCAGCCAAAAGATCAAATTATTACGAAAGCATTGATTTTGTAGCATGGAGGATGTAACATGGATCTATTATCATGTTACACTTTGCAATACATTTTAGCCGAGAATTTTAAGTCGACTTAACACATTGTTGCATAGAGCCCTTCAATTATAGAAATCGCGTTTTCGTCACACATGCACAAGACATATGGTTCTAACAAATATCATGAATTCTTTATTTTGTGATTGAAATTTTTATTGTGAATAACGCTGAACATAAAATTATTTGCGAGCTTAATACAACGTTTACATATAAGCAATTTTAGTAGTAGTAGTAGTAGTAGTAGTAGTAGTAGTAGTATAACTGGTTGTAGTAAAAGTAGTACTAGTAGTAATAGTTGTAGTAGAAGTAGTAGTAGTAGTAGTAGTAGTAGTAGAAGAAGAAGAAGAAGAAGAAGAAGAAGAAGAAGAAGAAGAAGAAGAAGAAGAAGTAGCAGTCTCTGGGCCGTGGCCTCTGTTGTCAAGGTTCGTTGCTTTATGTTCATAAATTAATCGTTCTGTAGTTGTATATAAGTTAACTATTTTTCATCTTAGCATTTAGTCTATTCTTGAAAAAGTTTATGTTTGGAGCATTTGAGAGTTTGGGCAGATATGGGAAATCCGCTAGAATTAGCTAAATTTTATGTAAACAAACCAATAACAAGCTATGTGATTGGCTATATTTGTGAAATCAAGGCTATTAGCAGGCTAAGATTTTTTAGCAGGCTTCCCCAGGTTCCAACATTTCTCAGCATGATGTTTTGTCTCTTAAGATTTATCATGCTTGTTGGATGTTAACTGATTTTGGTTTGTCCCTTCAACCTGTACAGTTGTTATGTATTCGTTTTGAACTCATAAATGAAAAGCTCCGTGCAACAATGTGTTAAGTCTGAAATCGACGTTTTGAGAAAAGAGGCAGAGAACGTTTTTAAGATGGTCATTTATATAAGAATCGGCAAGTGTCCAAAGGATGATATTATCATAATCGCATTGATTTTCTAGCATTAAATAAGTATTTAGCATGGATCTATAGTCATATGACACTTTGCAATACATTTTGGCGAAATATATTAAGTAGACTTAACACATTGTTGCACGGAGCCCTTCAAATGTTATTAGAGAGTTTGTGCAAATTTGGGAAATCCGCTAGAATGACGTCAAAATGACGTAAACAAACCAGTAACAAGCCATGTGATTGGTTATATATGGGAAATTCAGGCTATTAACACACATATTTTTTTATTGGCACCAACTCTCTATTACATTGCTGTCGCGTATATTCGGCAGTGGTACATGCCCCATTCTCTCCGTTTTTACCATAACCTTCAATAAACAATTGCACCATTTACTTGATTTTAAGGGAAATAGTCAGATAATGTCACTTAGGCCTCTAAGATAGGGTCCAGCGAAAATTAATTGTATTTCTAAGCACATAGCCTTTTTGTTATGAAAAGTTACTTCCGGTTACGAAGATTACGAAGACGTTTTTTTTTCTAAAAAAAAAACTATTTTATCCGTAAAGAAGGTTATTATTGAATGCATCCTGTCAAACTTATTTTTGTTAGGTTTTGATCCGTGTGATTTCACGAGCCATCAGTACTTTTTAGATAATTAACTTTCTCTTGGCTTGGCCTGTTGGCGACCTGGGCCTCGATTAGCTCTAAATAGCCCAGTGGGTTGCACTCGGTCGCAGACATACGTAAAGGGCTATTTAGAGCTAGGCCTCGATTATTTATTTATTTATTTATTTATTATTCAGCTATTTATACAACAACATATACATGCATTTTTACAAATTTCACACAAGTGTACATAATCATAATTGACAATAATCTGGGCGCATGTTAGGTTGATAAGAATAGCTAGGGATAACCCATTAAAGCTGGTGAGCTTGTTTCCGATGGGGTCCTCGATCAGGATAGCTTGTTCTTGACTTGCTTTCTATTCTTAATTTGTCGATAAATAATTTGTTGCATATTGCCTAGCTCTAAATAGCCCTTTACGTATGTCTGCGACCAGATGGAGTGCAACCCATCGGGCTATTTAGAGCTACATATTGCCTGCCTCAATTAGCCCCTTTACCATTCAAGTTCTGCTGAATATAAAATTAATCTTACTTTTAAAAAAATCTTACTCGTACTAAAACAATTGTGTTGCATTAAATGACCCATGTACACAGTCATGAGAAACTAAATGATTCACATTTCATAACAATGTATTGAAAACAACTCCTCCTGTGTTGCATAGGCCGCACTTAATCCGAGCAAATAATAATCTGAAATACTTATTTGCAACACAACTACACAGCTGAGCTGATTTGTTTTCAGAGCTATCCCGAAAACTACAGTCAACTGCACGAAGGCCCGCAAAGCAGTATGTTGGCTGTGACATATGCGGCATTTGTCCTTCTGTGTTGCGCGTGCACCGCTTTGCAATATATGGTCAACAAGCGTCGCACTGCACCGCAAGTGGGCAACAACCCGCATTTCCTGTCATTTCAGCGCACCTATTTCATTCCGTATTTTCCTGCACTTCTGGCGGATTGGCTGCAAGGTATTATATTGCAAAGTCCTTTTTTTTTCAGAAATATGAAATTCAATCGCAATTGAGAATTTTCTTTCTGTAAATCTGTGAATGACATTATTGTTTTAACCAAGCCCATATATTGACAGTAGAACATAGTTCTGGTTAAGCGCGATTTGGATTCAACTGCAAATAATTTCATAAATGCTATCTAAACCTTTGGGTCTCAAATGCTTTGGTCTTACCAAGCATTTTTTTTCGAGTAACACGATTTCCTTGCTAAAAGTGTTTCCTTTAAGAATTGGTTGGCTTATGGGATAACATTGTAAAAGCATAATCATAAACAGTCGATTTATGTTGCCTTGTTTATATTCCATCCAGGACCTTACCTCTACCGCCTATACAGCCACTATGGCTTCGATGAAGCACAGATTGCTGTGCTCTATGTGAGCGGATTCGCGTCCACTGTATTGCTCGGCACTTGGGCACCCACCGCCGCTGACAGGTAATATTTATCTTTTCGCATACTGTATATTTGTTGACTGTAGATGTGGCTTTTGATATTATCGAACGAATTCAGTCATTTTGCCGGTCGCCCATGTTGGGCTCAAGTTGAATCGATTGTCCTGTAGATGTGCCTTTTTATATTTTCTATCGAATTTGGTAAAGGTCAGGTCGCGTATGCGCAAAAAAGCCCACATTTTGCATAGTAAAAATATCACTTTTCAGGCGATATATCGTCAACAGTGAATCCTTTACAAGACTAAATTTTGTTATAAGTGATGATTTCATTTGAACTTAAAAATTTGACAAGCGAATTGAATATGTCGCGAAATCTGATGTGACGCCTTCGACTTTGGAGGTGTCGGGGCTTTATTTTGTTCATTTAATTCTTGTTTTTACCCTCTCGCTAATTGAACCCGTGCGTCTTATCTAAATAAACTGAAAACCACCCCTAAAATCAATGTAAAAGGTTAAGGAAATATGTAAAGTTAAGGCTATGGCGGATGATATTAGGGCAGGTCACCTCATATTCCACTATCACCACAACGACAATGCTTTATTCTCCTGTGATCTTAACATGAACAATCATCATTCATCAGATATAATAATTCCTCTGCACATATATGGCCGCCAACAAGCTTTGTGTTACTTTTAACCCTAGTATACTCGCATTATAACCACAAAATAAGGGGAAAATGGTGCTTCACACACTAAATTATGTAAACTCTGCCATCGTACCATTAAAGTAAGCTCCAGCTTCAATTTAATTCATATGTCTTTTCATTTTGCATGGATAGTTCCGCTTGTTTCTACATATTTGCTTAAATCTTCCTTTTTCCTCAGATATGGCCGCAAGAAGCTGTGCGTGACCTTTACCCTAGTCTACTCGCTCTCGTGTCTCTTCAAACTCTCGCAAAGCTACGCGGTGCTTCTCGTGGCTCGTCTGCTCAGCGGTTTTGCGACATCGCTCCTATTTTCGGCATTCGAAGCATGGTATGTTGAAGAACACGTGGAGAGGCATGATTTTCCAAAGGAGTGGATCGCGGTTACCTTTGATAAGGTAAGTGAAGGCTTTTTATTGAGATAACAAATTGGTATTCTCAACGAGTTCGACATAAATAAAAAAACAGTAAACAATGTAGTATGTTAATAAATATATATTTCGCGGAGTATCTGAGTCCGAGTTCTAACTATATATAACTTTTGAAACTAAAACACATTGAACTTTATTTGCTACATCTTATAATATATTTTTTCTAAACTCCCTGGCCCAAATATTTAACCACAACTAATTATTAAAAATGTTCATAGACTATTGATAAATGCTTTACATTTGATTTGTTTTTCAACCCCCAGGCCCAAGTATTCAACGGCGTGCTGGCCATTGCCGCTGGTGTCCTTGCCACACTGGTCGCCGAGTGGATGTCACTGGGTCCCGTTTCGCCATTTCTCTGCGCCATCCCATTTTTAGCAATTTCCGGTGTCTATATGGCCGTCGCATGGGAGGAAAATTACAGCACTCAACCAAAGACGTCGTTTAATAAATCATGCAGTGCCGCATTAAGGGAGATCGTGACGGAGCCGAAAATATTTCTCATTGGCGCTATACAGAGTTTGTTTGAGAGTGTCATGTATATATTTATATTCATTTGGACTCCAGTGCTAAGCCCCGCGCAGCCACCCTTTGGAATCGTATTTTCCTGCTTCATGGTGTGTATCATGGTGGGCACCTCCTTATATCATATACTCGTGCGCCACAATCTACCCGTAACGAACCTACTGGGCTTCACAATAACATTCGCCTTTCTCGCTACGGCATTATGCGTTTTAGGCACACACCCAGATAATACCGCCTATACCTTAGCCTTCTTCGCGTTCCTCGTTTTCGAGGTATCCGTGGGCATATACTTCCCCGCTATGGCCCACCTCAAGGCACGCCTCATCCCGGACGCCTATCGCCGCAGTATCAGTAACTACTTCCGCATTCCGCTCAATTTAATCGCATGCGCAGTGCTCATGATGTTGCATAATCCCACGTTTCGCCATGGCAACCGCTTGATCTTTGTCACGTGCACTGCGTTGCTAGGGGTGGCCGGGTTGCTGGTTGCTAAGCTGATTGCGTTTACGAAAGACGATGAGAGGGTGATGCGAGGGCGATATTCGGAGGAACAGCAGGGCCTGGTGGAAGAGGAAGGGGGACATGCGTGATTCTTTGGATATTCTTAATTTTAGGTTTCATTTAATTATACACAATGCTTATGGCGTCAAAGACGCCAGATATCTACTATAGGAACGCGAGTGACGATATCTGTAATGGGTTTATTCGGTAGCGTAGCATGTTAGGAGGAAGAGGAAGGTGGACATGCGTGATAAGAGACATTTTTAAGTTGCAGGGCCTGACATAAGTTGCAGGGCCTGACATAACGCAAATTTTACGCCGGCCAATTCGGCCGGCACCTTTTGAAGCACGCCGGCCAAATCCATAGGACGCCGGCCAAAGTATTTATCTTCTATTCAACACGATTTTACCGCTTAATACTAAAATAGTTTATTGTATATAAAGTGAATGCTTCCTATCCAACATCACGACGGTTTGTGAACATAAATCTTGTTTATAGCTGTGTTTTTCAATATATTTTTTGGGAACAATGTAACGATTTCTAGGCTTTTATTGTGAATTCCTGAAATGATTGGGTCAATTTTAAATGGTTAATGAAGACATTCTATACTTTCCGAATCATTACTTTAAAACGCATTGTAATAGTTAAACTTCATTTTGAGAGAAAGCGGGCACCGATGAGCTAAGCCGAAACACCAATTTATCATAAAGCAAAAGCAATAACCCTGGACTTCTGTTTAACATAGTGTTCGCATTTAAACCAAAATTCACACTGGCCTTCCGGACCATTAACCTCAAAACCTTACTTGCCCGTCCGGAAAATTGCGAGCCCGACAAATGTATGCCCCAAAAGGTGAGCACCGAAGGCGCCAGCGAATTCTTCTAGGTAATTGTAAAGGTATATATTCAGTATATGAGTATCTGTTATGCAAAATTGACATTTGGTTGGGTCGAGCATATTCTTAACAACCCACTGGCAGCTATTCCACAGGTTTAGTATGTGACCAAGTGGCCACCAAGGTTGTGTATTTCCTTAAGTTTTTCACCGTTACCCGTACACAGTCAATCCTCGCGATAAAATCATTACCAGTAATATTGCTTTTAAAACAAAGGATGACTATGCCAACTGATACGGAAAAAAATAGGATTAAAATATGCGAGCGCCGGAGGCGCGAGCGAAACTTTTAAGACTCCTTTAGTGAAATGATTAACTCGACGTTTTTTTTAAGATCGATGCCTTAAGGCCGTCAAACCGTGCCGGCCAATTTGGCCGCCGTTGTCTGACAGATGGCGGCCAAATGACATTTTCGGCGGCCATTTGTCCATTGGCCGGCGTTATGTCAGGCCCTGAAGTTGGGATTCAAATATTTGATATGCTATTGTTATATTGTAGTTTGGTATTTGAATGATATTTACTCTCCCCTGTGAACTGGAGGGATGTTGATAACTGATTGTCTTCAGTCTTGAGTAAGACTTGAGTCTTCAGTAAAACGTCAAACCTATTCATGCCGGTTCGTAAATCAATATAGGATGAGACGAAGTGTGTATTTGATTACAATGTCATTGATATGCTGATATTTAGAAGTTTTCAAGTTCATCTGACATTATTATGAGAATAGCTTGGAATCGACGTCGATTCAAGGTAAACAAAATGCTGATATACATGAACAGCACCAAAAACATATTATTATGCTAAATAGATTACGTTGCAATCATGTAGTTTTGTGCAATATTGAACAAATCACTTGCGGGTTCAAGGTTTGAATTGAGTTCATGATTCAGATGTATATTTTGTACAAATAAAAAATAACGCACTAACGAGGTTGGTCTACGTGAAGTTCATTCATATCGATTGTCGAATTCGGAAATAAAAATCGATCTGTTTTACAATAAATATGAAATACGGGTCTGATGTAAATCGGCATCATAGTGATTTAAGCCCTCTAAACGGATTAAAGGGGACCATTACAGGATATAGCCGATGTAGTTGGGTTTTAAAAAGGCATCTATAGAGTGTTAAATGTTTTGATTAAAAACTTATAATCGGATTAATAGGAAACCATTTTGGTTTGGATCCTGAGGATTTTATTCCTTATATTACATGAAAATAATGTTCCAACTATGGAAATAGAAGAGGTCGCCGCTACAGGGCAATATCAAAAGCAATATTATCCGGGTGATATTGCTCGGCATATTGCTTCAACCATGTTATAATAGATGTAAATAACGGCTGTACTTCATGTACATGCTCTACGGTTATTTAAATTATTTGTTCGTGTTTAAACTGAACTTTTTAAGTATATGTTTAGGCAAAACGTAGATTTGAGTTTTGTATTTTAAGAGTTTAGATAAAAGTGTTTAAGAACGTTACTTTCTTGATGGATTCAGAATTATAAAATTTGAGAATAGAGTTCCAATGTCGATTCAGAATTGTACATGTAAGTTGTGGAAGTTTAGAATAGATAAAATTAAATATTTCTTAACATTTCCATTTGTTTTGTTTTTATTTGTTATTTATTTAATTGTTTTGACATATATTTCCGGGAAATAAATTGTGAAATAAAGACAAAATATTTTATTCAATTATTACATTACAATCGTGACATTTATTTATGTTTCTATATATGGACATTCATACTTATGTCTTTAAAAAAAACACTACAAAGAACATTTGATGTTAAATGTTAGTTTATATCATGTACCAATATGATACTCAGGAAAAATTATATTGTCCCAATTGCATGAATTGATTATGCGATTGCAAATTCATTTAGTTTTATCAAAAGAAAATACAAATGCAACGTTTATCAATCCTCATACTTAAACCAAACATACGTTATCAGATTTCAGAACAATTTTCGGGAACAACAACTGTAATGTAAAGTATGATGACATATAAGCTCATAAGCTTGACATAAATATACCAAAAATAAATTGAAATAAAACTAATTGTAGTAAATCACATATATTTTATAGACTTTTAAACGATGGGTTAGATAGCAAACCTCCTGTACATGTATAAGTCAAGTTCCTACTTAAAAAGAGTCTGGGTATAAATAATAAAGCATTTTATGAAAATATCATTCCAAAAAATAACATTTGAAATAAAGAAAGTTTATAAGATACAGTTTTAAAAGTTTTACATGGATTAATGTTATTTTTACGCACACCTATGGTTTCATCTATAACCTTCAATAACTCTCCTTACACGTTTTATAGTCACATATCATTATTTTAGCCTCTTTGGATAAAACTGAAGCCAAAAGCCGCAACAAATATACCTCTTGACCTAAATTGTTCCAAATTTCAAAGCACAGCGTGTCGAAGCCTTAGATACAGCTTCATAACTTCAGGATTCTCCAAATGCTCCACAGATATCATATTAGTTTATCACAATGTATAATTTTCATATAAAAGTGTTCATTTTAATAATTAAAACGAAAAAAAACAAGCTTATTAGCATTATAAATACCAGATAACGCTTATATTTTAAAACTAATTAGACCATTTTTTGTTAATATTGGCCCCAACACCCAAATCGATGCCTATGTGCGATATTTCTTTATGAACATAGAAACACGATCATGCATTGAATGCAAAGCATAACATTGTATCATTGCATTGAAAAGGCAGATGAATCACCCTCTGAGTGCCTTCTTGCTAAGCAACTCAATACAAATCATCCACAGGTAGCATTAGCTATTTCGCAATGCTTTGTGGTTTTTGCATACGCAGCTATATTTTGCACGACAAGCACTTTTAAAACATTTCGTTTTCAGTTCGGTATCTATATTTGATACAATACAACCAGTCTTTTGGTCTTTCATAAAACAACACACTGTTATATTTAAATATTGAACAAATGGATAAAAAAACGGAATTGTTCAAATAAGGTATGTTTTTTATCACATAAACAAAAATGTTTTCATACAACTTCAGGTATCTATATGAAATATTGCTTGGAAAAAGGAAAAATAAAAAACTATTTCCTAAGTTTGTTTCTATCACCAACTTAAATATAACGCATCTGGTTTTGCCCAGAATTTATGGTTTTTGTTAAATTTTACTGATTTTAAAATTCATTGATAGTTACCGCATTACATGTTTTAATATCAAAATACCGATTTACGACAAATACTCGAGTTTCATTTTTTTTCGATGATAATTGATCATACATAAACCTTTGAATAGAAGAAAACTATCAAGACCATTCAAAATAATCAACGTAGTTATATAGTTGACGCCCAACAAACAAACATGTATCTTTAATTTTTAAAAATATTCATTTCAGAATAACGAGTGAATAAATTGGAACTGATGGTTATCAAAGCATGGTGTAAGAGCCAAATTTGCCAAGCAACTCCTTCCCGTCTTGGCTGCTCCGACATTCATCAGAGAGAGAAATAAGAATATTGATTCAGAATAACGACTGAATAAATTGCAGCTGATGATTACCAAGACATTCATGATTGATGAAATAGCCAGATTTTCCAACCATTCCTTCCTGACTTCGCTGTTCCGACGGTCATCAGAGAAAGAAATAGAGAGAGAGAGAGAGAGAGAGAGAGAGAGAGAGAGAGAGAGAGAGAGAGAGGGGGGGG